>JABCPV010000228.1:0-66651 GCA_016584345.1 Suillus ampliporus
ATACTGTACCCTATTACCAAGAGACTCTACCATTTCTCCTTGATTCATTATCTTGAACTCTTTTCTCTTTTGTCTCAGACTCAATTTTCGATGTATCTCTACTTTTGTGATATTCGTTATGTTTCTATTCTTTTCTAGGACATTCTCTCTGTTTCTATTTTCTAGGACTTATTCAGCATCAGACTTTCTCACTAGCTGTCAGAACATGTTTGTAAGCATGTGCATGTCATGTGCCTGGGAAAATAACCTGATTTGTAAGGATTCAGCTTGACTCATCATGTTTTGTCGATGATTTGTCATGCTTCGTAAGACTTGCAACTGTATTTATAATCTACTTAGTAACAAGGATGACTCAGCTCACCAAAAGGCCTGGTTTGAAATTACATTCTTACCAATCCATGTGATGACTGATGCCTTTGATTTGTCATGCTTTGTAAAACTACACTGTACTTGTAAACTACTTAGTAAAACAAGCTGACTCACCACACCAAATGGACTGCTTTGTAAGAATATTCTTACCAATCCATGTGATGAACCATGCTTAGTAATCTGGCCTCCCAAAAGGTATAAAAGGAGCCCATTTTACACCCATGAAATAATAACTTCCCACTTTACACCTAATACACTGAACAAGAGTGATACTTGGTGAGACATAGATAAAGTGCAGGCCTACGAGTTGCCTTGAAGTAAGACTAAGCTACATCTATTTTCAAATTATATAGTACCTATCAGAGGTTGACTATATAACAACTGTTTACTGTTATCAGAACTAAGCTTTACTTGTATTAAGACCCTCTCTCTTACCAGAAGAGAGACACGAGTCAGGAGAATACGACAAAGTTGAAACAGACTTTCATAGGTTGAGACACGACCTACTAGGTTGAGACATACCTTACAGATACTTCATCACTAAGAATTCACAAACCCAGTCAGTATAGTTTCTTTTAAACAAATAGGTAATCTAATTACTCTTTGACCACCCACAAACACCACATTATCAACCGAGAAGTAGAAAATCCGTTGACCATGAACTTGAGGAGCTGGCAACTATCGTCTTATCAAAGTGTAGTTGTGTTGTCACTGCATTTTACATGTCCTTTATATAAGACCCTCAAGTAAGAAGACAGCGGTCAACTCAACATCAATTCCCCCCTCGACTCATCAGTCTATAGTTGCTTGACGACCGCTTTCTATTGTACCGCTAGGGTCGGCGAGTTTACTGTTCCCACCTTAACATCCTTCAATCCCAACCTCCATGTCAAACCATCAGACACATCCATCAAACACGACCGCAATCACCTCGAAATGAGAGTCTTTCACCTCCCGTGAATGAAGACTTCAGCGGAGGGAGAAGATGTCTCATTCACCAGGCAGAATGGCATCTCCGACCCAGAGGTGGCATTCCTCCATCACCTGGAAATCAACAATTTCCCAGCCAGGGGGGCGCTCTTCGCATATCATCACAAAAACGGCCACATTCCCCTTACAAAGTCCAAGTTCATCAACCACTTAGCCCAGGCAGCCAGAGGCGCCGTCTGGATCCCCTCCAGGGACATGGAATTTGGATTGGTTCGACCCTGGAGTACCTACTTCGAAATGTTCCTTTTGAAGTTGTCAAGACAAAGGGCCATTGGGCCAGCGACGCATTTCAACTGTACCTACGGAAACATGCGCAAATCATGGCTCCCTTCATGCAAGCCACTCCGGCCCTCCATGGAGAATTTATCTGCTTCTCAATGCCCAGGACTCATTAGCTATACCTTCCCTTGTGAGTAGCCCTTCCCTCCTACCTCATTGGGTTTTTTGTGGCTTCACTGCAATTGTGTCGTTACGGACTCCTAACCTTCTGGGGATTCGCAGCTCACCTTTTGTCTCCTAGGCAGATCTTCGATTGGAGCTGGAAGTGCTTCGTGCCTTCGCCCATTTACTCAGTACCCCATCTTCATGTCATGCTCTTAGTTTTAATCTCTTGTTTGAAATATATTGACCTGTCAAAATTTTCTCTCCCTACGTGCGTCATAAGCGACACCTCAAGATTGCCACTCTATTACATAGCGAGGCACGAGCGCAGGATTAGAGTATTGTCTTTGGGCGAGTGGAAGATGCTGACAGCATCTCTTGTTTCCGCTCTCCCACTACGCTCATAGACAATTAAGTCTATTCGAGCTCTTTCTTTTCCCCCACCCACCACTCCCTTAGCATCACAGTGTTTGACCTCAACACACCATGACGTGCCTCGCATTATGCTAACAAACCAACCACGTAGTCCTGATCAGCATAATCTCCTTCTGAGACATCCTGTGCGAGGCTGGCCGCCCACCCTCGCAGCTCACCTTTTGTCTCCTAGGCAGATCTTCGATCAGGGCTGGAAGCGCTTTGCGCCTTCGCCCATTTACTCAGTACCTCATCTTCACGTCACGCTCTTAGTTTTAATTTCTCGTTTGAAATATATTGACCTATCAAAATTTTCTCTCCCTATGTGCGTCATAAGCAACACCTCAAGATGTACAGCTTGGTCCCTACTAGCTAGTTCACTACAGTAGAACTTTCTCTGTCAATCTCTGCACAGACACTCACAGACCCGCCTAGTGAGGACCAAACAGATCCTGAATATCATAATTTTTCCAACACTGTCTGTATAGATCTGTCCATGTTTGTGCAGGTACTCACAAACCACTCAAAAGGTGGCTTACTCGACTCGGGTACAGTAGCAAACAAATGATGATATATTCAATCAGCAGGAAACACAATACTAGCAAATGGTGAGCAAAAAGATATGTGAGGATATGATGTGACAATCAACGCTACAAAAAATGCCGCCAGGGGACTCAATCAAGCTGGACATGCAGGTGGCAATGTTTTGATGTGTTGATGCCATTGAGTTTAGATGCCTCCGCCCTGGATGAATTTGTTAGCGCTGAATGCGATGCAAAAAGACTCCTTACCATCCAATCCTGGCCCATTCACGGAGTTGCTGCACCAGCTTCGGACCATGATATGGGTCTTTCATGACATCATCGAGTAGCCCAAGCATCGAATGATAAATAGACTCATACTCCTTGGAAGTGAACTTTGAATAACACTTGCCACTACTGTTTTTCTTGAGGCCCTGGAAGACGCAATGAAACTGAAATAAGGTGTTGGAACATTGACACGTCAATGTCGAGGACGTACCACTGTGCAAACGAGAGCTAAGCATTTCAATGGCACCTCCTTCCGAAAAATGGCCGGTCGCCTATGAGCAATGTGATAAGATCCGGTATAGAAGAATAGGATGGTGCCCTCAAGAAGTGCAGGGTGCGCAAAATTCCTGGTTTTCCCCAACTCGTCTAGTCCATAGCACAGAAATCTACCATCGTCCAGTAATTCTACAGCAGCAGCTTCAACCCAAGCTGTGCACTCTTGAATGGGAATGTCAGCTGGTGGGAAAAGACCATATGTGGAAGGTATGATGGAGATGGCAGTTTTCTTCAGATTGGAGTGCCAGGTTGCCAGGTCATCATACAGCTAGAAAACAAATAAGACATGAGGCGCACCACAAAATAGACATATGCACCAGCCTCACCATGTCAGGCTTATAAGTGGGCCACACACCTGGTAAATACGTCGAGTCAGTAGAATATCTTGAGGGAAATAGGAGCTTACCAGCGTCAACTTGTTGACCATTTTTAAGCCATTGCACGAGAGAGGCTGAAAGTGACTCTGTGATTGAGACCAGCAGATCATGAACAAGGCTTGGGAAAGGGTTCTCCAATGCCTGCTGGGTACAACACTCCACCTTCACATCCTTGAGAAAACTCTTCCAGTGTGGACTATACCAACCCAGTTGGGTAGCCTTGGGCCCTTCATCATCGGATTTGGATCCATCAACCACCTTCAATTTCTGTTTTGATTTTGATTTTTGTTTCTGTTTCTGTTTCTGTTTCACCTTCAAGACGACATTTGGCTTGAATGAGAAATTAGTGTACTCCAACAAATTAATGGGCTTATACCTGGGAGGCACTCTCTTGATCCATCGTCATACCATCATCACTTGAATCCTCGCACAAATCACCACCAACCGCTAAAGTGCTCCCAGCAACTTGGTCACCTTCGTTGCGAGAATACTGAAATTCAAAATCCGTTGGAAGAGCGGTTACCACCCGAGGTTGGGGTAGTAGCTCTTCTCTCAAAAAACCTGTGACTTTTCAGCTCAACCTGAATGGAAATAAGCAATGACTTACCAGGGTGTGCACTATGATGCCCATGGACTTCTCCCCAACCCATTTGCTCGTCTCCGCTATTTTTATCCAAGCCAGATGAATCATCCTTGAATGTATCTGACTGTTCGGATTCTGTACCTAGTGGTTCAGTTGGCTGGAGGCCAGGATCTAAATTTCTGTAAAAGTTAGCATCTGGTAGTGCCATGGTAGTTGAAGTGGTGCTGGAAAGTACAGGATCTTTGATGCTAGGAGTAGTGGCAGTATGATGACCTTGGGAAGCATTAGGACCAATAACAGGAACACAATGTTGGGACATGCTAAAAGTGGTGACATGAGTTTGACTTCGGGAATAATTGGGATCAGGCAGGGCGTGCGCCCCCTTGGCTGCGGCCACAAAGGAGTTGTTTAATGCCTGGAGATCTGGTTCCGTGCCGGGGGGGATGATCGGTGGTGAAAATCTGTATCGTCCGCCAGCTTCCCATTGTGCAAAAGTAGGTTGAAGGTTTGATAACTTGAAAGTTGGGGCAGAAATGACAGGAGTCTGCATATAAATTAATATATGATCGTTCGTGCATTAAAAACTCACTTTTTTTTTCTTCAAGTGTGAGTTGGAAGTCGTGGTGCTTGGTTATTCTGAAGGGCTATATGGTGGAGGGAGCTGTCTCTTCTGCATGTCTCATTAGTATTGTTCAATATGAATAAGAGAAAAAACACCTTGGAACGACTCCTGCGACCCTTGTGAGACAGTTCTGGAGCAAGAGGGTTTGCAGGAGTGTCTGGATCCAGGGAGGTGGCACCCTTGGATTGGCTGGTCTGTGCTGGAGCATGCAAGATATCACCTATTTTCTCCAGTTGAGCGCCCCTACCTCCTGTCCCTGCACCCAGACATCCTGTTCATTGAAGATGCTGTGAGTTATTGGCTTGATCAATAATTGATTGAGACTGAGCACACGCTCTCTTTACCAGAGCTGCTTTCCCTTCCAGCGCCTTGGGATCAGAGTCTGAAGCTTTATGCTTTGATCTCTTTTTCTTAGGACTTGCAGGCATGACAAGGGAAGGAGGAGAAATGAGTCACCACACCGAAGATTTACTAACACTCACTTTTTAAATCCAACCCGCCATCGTACCTTGAAAAGTGCTTGAAAATTACTATGACTAAATGCATCTTGAAGCGCACCAAATGTGATACAGCACAGTCCCAGATTGATGAGAAGTTAGCCGAGTTTACGAGTCTGCTTTGAAGGGTTAGTTAGAATCAGTAAGCTGAGAGCAAATGTGTGATACCTCCTTTCAAATTCGTCAAATATCATATAGCCGAGCATGTTATGAAGTGATTCAGAGTCTGCTTTGAAGGGTGAGTCAGTATCAGTAGGCTGAGAGCCAACATGTGTACCTCCTTTCATCGAACTCAAACCTTGTGTGGGAACAATTCAATGTTCAACCATACATGTAAATGTAAGGATGCATTGCCTTGACTGAAACGGCAAGGAGGCATGAAGGAATGAGAAAATTGTGATTGTAGTAAGTGTAAATTATGTAGTTCTGCTTCGCTTAGGCTGGGGTGCAACTTCCATCGTCCAGCCCATCTGACCGTGAATCATGTTACATTCTGGTTTGTTTAGATGATCATCCCAATCATCCCAATCATCACCCTCAGAGTCACTTGCCTGTCTCTTTTTCGGGAGTGCTGCAATGACCCTCTTTGCAAACAGAAGCTCAGGGGAAGGCTCATCCTTTGGAAGCTTGGCGAGATGCATTTCCAACAGATCGAGGACCTCCTGGAAAGTTACTGCACTTGATGGTCCTTTGTTCCTTATCAAGTCATACCATTGCATCACAAGTGGGAGTAGTGTCTTGAAATAGGGGTGGAATTGTTTCTTGAGTTTGTGCGCGTTGGGGTGAAAAAAAAAACAAAGTTTTCACATCACTGCCTGCGCTGTATGTGTTGGCGGACCATAGATGCGGTAACCAATCTTGACTCTTATCAGCCAAAAGATTGCGTCTAACTCTGAGGGGACCCCTGAATTCAATGCAGATGCACACGAAGATGTAAAAAAGCGACTTGAGATCGTCATGGTAGTGGTGTAGGATAAGAGGGGGCAGTTTTGCAAGAGAAGACGTGGCAACCTTTGCCTTCCAGCTGCGAGCAGATGTTGCAGGATCGCCAACAGCCTCTGAGAGCTGCCACAGAAGTGAATGTGACATGAAAGGCAAAGTGCCCTAATGTTTGCTGTGAGCATGTTGAGTCTTGTAGAAGTAAATTAGTACTGACCGTCCCACCAATAGCGCATTTTTGACCCGGATCAATATGCACAGCAAATTCCCAATCAATTAAGAGTCCATGGGTCCCGTCACCATCATCCTCAATCATAGCATTGTTAAGACTACAGTCATGGTGAAGAATTCTATGATCCTCGACCGCTATCTGTTGAACTGAGAAACATGTCAGTGAACTCAACAAGATGGACCAGATCTAAATACGTACTTTTGATGAGTCAATATGGATGGGAGGCGTTACAACACCACCTGCATGATCATACATGTGAACTCGCAATTCACGGTATTCGTGGGTAAGGGATAAGAGCAAGACAAAACACCTCCAAGGTTGGCATCTCAAGAGAAGGTAAGCCTTGCTGTCGATCATTTTTCCAATTATGCCTGTAGTTGTGTACAGTTGCAACATCAACTCGCAAACTGCCTTAATGGTGTCCCACTGAGCCTCCACATCATCCAACAATGCGAGGTCTGGCTTCCGCGAGACTTCTTGATCCTTTATGGGGCACGTGGAGTTGCATGCACTCCAAGTGCAAACCACTGTTGCACTGTTTGCTGCCATAATTTCATTCCACTTTCTCCAGGCAACAGCACCACATGTGGCATTAAAGAATGATGAGAAGATGTCTTCTAACGTGTGCAGTTTTGGGCTGGTATCACCACTGGTAGTACTGACCTCCAAAGGGTGCTCTTGAGTTGATGGCCCTTGCCAGTACCCCTACTCCCAGACTCCTTGTTTGCCCCGCTATTCTCCTCTCCGTCTCCACCCTCTTCAAGATCGGGTAACTGAATGATGCCGGATTTCCAATGCAATTTTGGAAGTGCCCAGTTCCATCTACAGTTCTCTTTGTCATACAACAGAACCATGGACTGTTCATCGAGGTGAGCGAATTTATTGTGTAGTCTGGTGTCACAATAATGAATTTTATGTAATGGCACCTGGAGCTCTGTAACATCCAGGACTTCAAGGGTGAATGTCCTGAAAATCCACAATAACATATGACTGAGAGGCTGGTCAGCACTGGCTGGTTCTTCTTCTTCTATGATTAAGTGATTAAGCTCGAGATCAGTGAGTTTGTCCAGCTTAGGCACATCACTGACATGGGGAGCCGACATCAACGATGCCAACTTTATCCCAAAGTCTATGGTTTTGCTGTGTTCTGCAGGTGCCATGACTGAGTGCTGAGTGCCAGAAAAGAATTTCAATGCCATTCTACATAGGAATCCCCAAAGTACATAAGCATATCTTTTAGCCTACAAAAATGGTGCTTATCAAGTATGAACTTGGTGCAAGTACTACTCGGATAATGCAAAAAAGGTATGCTTGTCCCAAAAATAATTTAACCAAAACTCCATTGCATGCTCCATGCTATTATATGCCGTGAGACGCATGTCCGCAGTAGCACTAAAATGTGGAATGAGATGGACAGGCACTCTAAGCTGAGAGACTGGAATAATGTCGCCCATCCGTGTACCATTAGAGTGCTTTGCTCTTTTCAGTGTATGCAACTGAGTGGTTGGATCGCGTTCACTGGAGATATTGAATTGTTGGACGTAAGTTAAGCATTGATTGTCCCATGCCCATTGTGTCCCACTTCTGCCAAGAGGCCAAATGACGAGCCTAAGTTGGGCAATGGAGTGCCCTGTGGGGGATCATTCCTTAGCTTAGTGAATACTGCCATTAAAGACAGAAAGAACATACCTGAAAGGCCACTGGCAGGCCAGGAGTGCCCTGAGCTGGTCTGGATAATGACCGTATCATAATGACCTAAGGTCCAAGGGTCACTAGGTGGTGCGCAATTAAGTGTTTGAGCGGGTCGAATATTATGGGGATCATGAAACTCGGTCTCCTGCAAACAGATCTTAAACCACACTTGGACTTTGTCAAATGGAAGCTCAGCGCCATGTGCAGCCCTTCTAGGACCACCTATTGAGTGGATGTGATTGCTGTAGGTTGCTTCTCAGTGAAGAAAATCAGCGATAGCCAGTCGCAAGTCAGGTAGGCCGAACATAATGGTGATTTCATTGACAGTAGCATTCTTGATAGATGGATCATAAGCAAGATTAAGAGCAGTGCACCTGACGACAAAAGAATGAAGTGGGATAGGTACTGATCCAATTTCCTTCTCTTGGAGTATTTTGGTGATTGAGAAGTAACTTGTGATAGGATGTGGTTGTCCAGGTCTTTGACTTGAGGACAGTAGCTCTGCAGGAAAGTCATCCATGTCATCGTCAATCTCTTCATCCTCCTCGGCAATTTCCTCTCCAACAACTCCCAGGTCCTCTGAGCGATCTAACAGGCTAGTAGTGAGGTCAAATCAATTGCACTAATCGGTGCAATCAAGATAACGACAGATTTGCGGGTTGTAATTGTTGTTATTGCTGGATCTTGCAGGGTCTTGACCTCGGTGATGTGTGCATGCTCGGTGACATCTGCAGACCACTGTGCTATAACACCGGAGTTGCAGATGCTGGGGATGATATTCTGCATAAGCTCGAGTTTGAGAATCTGCCAGTTGTTGATGACTTTACCGCCTTTTCCTTGGTGGACACCAGCAGTGATGATCACATGCTTGTTCACATGGAACTTGTCTAGTGCAACTGTGATGTGACCGAGATCCTTGTCATCAATGCATGGTGACTGCACAAGATAACAAAAGTGCATGAGCGTGCGTACAGCAACAACAACACCAGGAGGTGCTGCATCTGTGCTGACTGCGATGATTGATTGCTGGACATCTCGATGGCAATGACCTGTAACCTGCTTGAGTTTTGATATACCTGCATAAAAGTGTCGATAACCAGTAGTGGGCTGTATAAGCGAAAATCGAAAATCTATCTCAGACCCTCCCACTGCGAGGATAATCCACTGCACATCATGGTCCCAAAACTCCTTATGAATGTGGTGTAGTGATTCAGGCATAAAAAACTGGGAGGGTTCTGCTAGCAGCCAGTCCAACCAGAAGGGTTTATCCACACCATTTAGGCAAAACTTCTGCACTTCACAGAAAAATTCCTTGAGATCATCCAGATGAGTGCATGAACATATGATTTCCAGTTGCTCGAGAGTTTTTGATCGTGTTTGGGGTTCATGTTGGAAGGCATCCCCAAATTCTTTGTACATTGCCATGGTTACTGGGGATGTCTTTCCACCAATGCATGCCAGCATCATGGCTTCAGGGGTGTCGGCAATATAACTAGCAAGTACAGTAAAGCAGTAATGACTGTGACCAATGGGATCTGACAGCATAATGCTGCTCTGACCAGCCAGCTTCAGCAGTTTTAGTATGATGTTCAAGCAATGATGAACGAGTTGATCCTGCAACATGCCTCTCATTCGTTTGTTCTTGTAAACAAATTTTGGGACCGGTAGTAGGGCAGTGAGAAGGAAAGTGTTCGAGGATGATTTAAGCCATGTAGCCATGTGGATGTTGGCAAGGCTGATCAGGAGAGGATGTGCAACACAATCACCTGACAATGCAGTAATGCATGTCTTGTCCAAGGATAGAATGGTACCAAGGAGAGTTGTGCCACGGGGAAGCGCTGACTTCAAGAATATATGAAATGATGACTTCAAGAGGGCCATATTACACACCTGCATCTCCCAGGCATGATCACCTGTCATCTATTTGGTATATATCTGAGAGCCCTTCTGCACTGTGCTATATACCTTGTGAGATGTATAGTCGATGCAATTGTGAAATAAAGGATGGTTGAATATAGTAGCAATACATTCAAGCGGATCCTGCCAGTAGAGAACAGCTGGAGACTTTGTGGGATGCAATGTTTGAATAACTTGAGACTTCCAACGTGGACCACTAGGCAGCGATTCAGCTCAACCTTGTAGCTCTTTTGCTGAACGGAAGGATAAAGGTAGATCCTTGATCTAAGTACTATTTCAGTGAAGCTGTCATGGTGATATTTAAATTAAACACTGACTATCTCTAATGCTAGGAAAGAATTTATTTTCTTCATGCTCAAGCCTGAACACAGAAGCCATGCAGCAAGTTGCCATTCCCTTCGACCACTGAATGGATAGTAAAGATTCATTTTACAATAGATGCTGTTTTCATCAGCATTGAATAGGCTCAAAAATGTGTAACCCTCCTCAAAAGCCAGCGGGGGCTCCAGAAAGTGATCAGTTACTTTGGCCTCACTGTCCTCATTCCGAGTTCTGCCTCCAGAGTCCAAATCCTCTCCTTGGCTCCCAAAATCATAGTAACTTGCATCCTCTCCTTGTTCATAGTAGTAGGGGGCTTGAATATGAGGGTCGCTGACATTATCCACCGCCATGGGATCATGTTCGGTGAGTGGCAAGGTGGAATTAAGTTGGATTAAATCATCTAGCCAGTTATTACATCCAGATTGAGGTTGGCTCATATGACAAGCAATGGAGGTATGGTCCCTGCATTCTTTTCCACACGATGGGCAATGGGCTGGTGCCATGGCGCTGATATTGATACCTGACTCTATGTGAGGTCTGGCGGAGTTGACGCAGATGTCTGTCGGGAGTTTCTGGTCAGTGTGTGTCAGCCGTCCAAGGTCTGTCTGCCCGCCGTCTGACATCATCTGCTGATTACCCTATCCTGCCGTCATGCCTGCCATGATTGCCCACTGTTCTCTTGTTGCCCTCCATCTCTCTTGCTACCCGCTGGCTCTTCACAAGCTGTGGACACCATGTCAAGCACTCCATTGTTCTGTCTTGAGATCATCATTTTAGCTTCCAGTAGATTTGTTTTGCATATCACGGCCCTTATTGTTCTGTCGTTTTATTTGTTCATAGACCATCCTTGTAGCTTCTAGGTGCATTTGATTTGTATTGAGAGTCAGATGAAATGTATTATTTTACGACAATGATAAATGAGGGTGATGGGGGGACTTGCCCTGGGAGTGTAAAGTAGTTACAGTAACATGATTTCGACAAAGTATCATCTCATCAAGAAAAAAATCATGGGACATCAGTACAAGCTTGTGGTGTGTTCATAAGGCGTCAAAGAGGGCGCCAACATCCATTGGCTAGTCACATAATGGGCATGACTCTGTTGGTGGTGGATGCGGAGAGCCCACATCTTGTGTGCTGATCGTTGTTGCCAACATACTTGCTGACTGGGGAGAGGCAGAGGATGTAAGACAGCGGACAGACATACCTTGGGCGGCTAACACACACTGACCGGAAACTCCCGACACAGACGTCTGCGTCGACTCCGCCAGACCTCACACAGACTGGCCAATTCCTGGATGTCCTCCTCATCACGGACTTAGGAAAAAGCAAAGTTGATCTGAATTTGGCATTTTCCAGATGTACATTCCTGAGTTCTCATGTTGTCCTCATCGCCTAAGTTTGATATTGCTACTCTACAATCACTGTCAGTGCTTGCTTCCTGCTCTGACAATTCTCGCTCCATCGATGAATGCAATGGGGGAGCACCTCATGGTATGGGTGACCTATATGAAGTTCTTGAAGCCATCAATTCAATTGTGAGTCCTTCTCATCCATCATTTCTACCATTCTTCATCACACCTTATATTCAATAGTCCGGAGTCCATGAACCAACCAATTCTGAAGCAAACCTTGTGCTTGATCTTGTAAGAGCCAAGCATGATGTTTTCCTGGCTCAGAAGGCGCTTGCAGATTGCATAATACAGGAAAATGAAGTGCTTGCGAGCCTGCTTAAAGTTCATGCGAGAAGAAGATAGATGAGACAGATATTGGGCTGGGATGTATGAGAATCATATTTAAAGATCACAGTTGGTCCCACATCCCTCCCAATCATCCATTGTGAGGATCAAGTTCGCATGGTATGTGTGTGTTCTCTTGCAATGTTGTTGATTCTAACACTTCAGGATGGAAGGCTCACATGGACACTGCACAATAGTTCTCGATTGATTCAGAGTCTTGTATCATCATTTTGTGTTATGCTGTCCTCAACTATGCAGTACTAGTTATATGTAGTATGTGAGGCTTATGATTGCCTCGAGTCAAAGATTTTCCACTAGTATGCAATCAAATTTTCATCCTGCTTTTGTTCAAGTCAGTTCGAGTTGGGCTGAGTATCAAGTAATAAGGTTTGAGTGCTAAGTTGTACTGTGTATCACAACACTTTGCCATAGTAATTTATGCCACTACTCGAGGCACAGTAGGAACCTTGTTGCTTGTGAGTCCTGTTGAACTGTGAGTGACTGAAAGTGCTGTATTGCTATTAACTGAGAGCCTGCATGAACTGTAGAGTCCTGTGGCTTGCTGTTGTGAGCCCCAAGTGTGCAACCTCTGTGAGAAAGTTGTAGTTTACTGATGTGCAATTGTAATGACTGCATTAATTTCTTGCAACCTTCCTGAGGGAGGTAGTGTTGCAGAAGTCCGGTTCAGTCCGGTTCAATGGGAAATTCTGTGAACGCTGAACTGAACCTCGCGTTCAGTTCAACCATTTCGCTGAATGCTGAACCGGATGCTGTGAATGTGTTCATGGTGTCCGGTTCATGTCTGGTTCAGCGTTCAAACATCGAACACGTCCTAAATTTACTCAATTGCTAGGCAGGTGCATCAGCAAATAACTACCAGTTAATGCAATGGATATAACTTACCCCCACCAATGGACAACATCTCCCACTTCCTCCAATGGAGCTGTTAAATACATGGTGAGTTCTTGATGAGAATATGTTCGGATGATTGACGAGTGAGAATTGTTGAGCGCATCCATGAGTGGCTGTACAGGGTTGAGAACTGAGGGCAAACAAATTAGAAAAGAGAAAAATTGAGACATAGTAGGAGTCATGTACCCAAACAAATGAAATATGTGTCCGTGTCGTCTGTTTTCTGTGTCCACTTATCTAAATTCTCGAGGCCTGCTTCCAATGTGTCAGTTATACTCAAGAACTTCTTGTTGGCAACCATATTTTTCCAGCTTTGGAAGTAGCCATGTTAATCTAATAATAGAGATGGAAGTGATAAAGTGACGAAGCTCAAGGTGTAAAGTTAATACATATCATCATTCAGAAATGTTTGAATGCATTCGGATGTGTTCAATGTGTTCAAGGAATGCTGAATGCTGAACTGGACCAATGGTCCAGTTCATGAAAAGTCTGGTTCAAACCATGGTTCAGAACTGAACCTCCACATCACTAGAGGGAGGAGTGAATGCTACATTTCATCAATAGACACTTGGCAGAAATACAAAAAGCAGTACTGCTATGAGATAAGTATGATAGTTCCAGATCTGAGCCGGAACTTCCCCACATGCGCAGAGCTGCCGCAAATCCCCCAGATTGGGTGAGATCTTATGAGCCACTGGACCACCACCCATCCCGATCAAAACACTTTCATTGTTAAATTTAAACTATGGATCTGCACAGATTGGGACAACCCACTCAGTGGTACCACCTATATAATTATACTGCTGAGTGGCCCACTCTCAGACTCTATTATCAACTACAAACATAGTGACTGCCGAGTGGTGAGCATGCAGTGCACTATTGATCATCAGCATGCAGACCTCCAAATTCTGTCTACTCTCTGTGATGACTCTGATATGGATTATTGAAACAAAACTTGAGGATTGGACATATGTCTCTGAGGGAGGGGCAACAATTGTGTTCTCTTATTGAGGACCTCACAATGTCCAGTTCTCTGGTCACATCCTATGTCTCTGCCAACTTGCTTGTGGGTCATCAGATACATCTGACAACGTGAAGCTGCTCAATGCCAATACTAAACAACCAGATGACCCCCCCTCCCCCAAAGTCCTGCAAACCAGACTCTCTCCATATGCAAAATGCTAGTGGTCAAAAGACTTAGACAATGAATGCAAGAAGGTCCATAAGCTCGGTTGCAAGGCACACAACAAAATCGCCCATAGGAATAATCCAATCCACAAGGAATATCAAACTGCATGCAACAAATTTTTGGAAAGTATTAAGAAGGTGAAAGAAACACACTGGAAAGATTGGTTGGGGTTGCTAACACTAACTGGCACCTGGACATTTCATAAATATGCCACCAGCAATCCAGCCAATCAAGTCCACATGAGCCCATAGGTGGTGATGCTCGATATGAACATGTTAGCCAGTGGAGGAGTGTCTAATGTTGTCAGCTGGGCCCATGTAGAATATAGTGCCTGTGTGTACTGGTCAGCTGATGATGGATGTGAAGCCATCATATGGGCCCATGGGGAGGAATTCCTGATGGTATTAGGTGGGCCCATGGAACATTGGTGGCTGTGGGTATTGGCTGGCCAATGGGACAAATGATGTTGGGCAGGCCTATAAACAAGCAATGTTTGATTCTATCAGGTGGGCCAATGCAGGATATGGTTCCAGTGCACATCGGTCAGCAAATGTCATACAATTGCAAATAGTCTCACCTCAGCCATTGGCTTCCATGGTTGCTATTGGTTGATCAGTTACCAGGCATTCAACAAACATCATGTATTCAAATGAATCTGCAACCTTATAATGAATCCATTGAAACAGCCAAAGTAACCATAATGTGCTCTAATATACAGTGGCTCAAAAAACTGTCCGCATGTTTGCACTACATTTACTATTTACCTTATTGTATGTGAATGGATAGGTATACCCAAGATATGTTAGTAGGATATTTTGTGGTACTCCTTCAGGGCGTGATTTGGAGCCATTACCCAGTGGGAATCCATGGTAATATGGTGGAGCTATGAGCATTACAAAATGATGACTCATGCGGACAGTTTTTTGACCCTAGATTTAAATTCTATAAATTATTAGTTATGACACCATAAAGCCATGTCACTATTAAATAAATTATGAAGTGGTGTCATTATGACATTATTACACCTATTTCTAATTATATAATAAAGGGTGTCCCATATATCATAGTCATAATCACCATGAAAGTCATCTCCTCTGCTCAAAGGGATAATATCCTTTCTCTGTCTACTGCTGGCCTCTCCACTCATCAAATAGCCTCTATAACTGGTGTATGCAAGTCTACTGTAGCTAAGCTCATCAAAGAATGTGACCTAGAGAAGCAAAACTTCAGTGGAGGTTGTCCATCCAAACTCACCTCTACTGATAGGAGGGTCGTTATCCAACATATCACCACAGCAAAGGCTAATAATGCTGTCCAAGTCACTTATCATATCAATTCCATCATCACTACTCCAGTTTCTTCACAAACAGTAAGAAATGTCCTCAAGGAAGCCAATATTAGGGCTGTAACAAAGAAGAAAAGCCTCTTCTTTCCATCACTTGCAGGAAGAGAAGACTAGTGTTTGACCTAGGCCATCAACACTAGACTGTAGAGGACTGGAAGTGGGTCATATGGTCAGATGAGACTAAAATCAATAGAATTGGGTCAGATGGGAAGGTATATGTGTGGAAAAAGAAGGGGGGGCTCTTACAGACAGAGAGATTAATGAAATTCTCAATTTTGGAGGAGGTTCTCTAATGGTATGGGGCTGTATGGGGTGGAATGGTGTGGGAATGCTTGCAGAGGTTGAGGGGAGGATGAATTCTGAGCAGGATGTGGACATTCTCAACCACCACTTGCTGCCTAGCATGACAGAATTAGAAATTAATGAAGAAGATATCATTTTTCAACAGGATAATGATCCCAAGCATACATCCAGGAGAGCCAGAGAATGGTTTGAAGAGCACAATATTCATCTCCTTGACTGGTCAGCACAATCCCCTAATATTAATATCATTGAACATCTGTCAGGAGTACTCAAGAAGAGGCTTTTAGCCTATGACCACCCTCCTAAAGGGGTATGGGGGTTATAGGAGAGAGTCACAGTGGAGTGGGGAAATATTATGGCAGGGGACTGTCAGAAATTGATTGAAAGTATGCCTAGAAAGATAGAGGCAGTAATTAAAGCCAAGGGAGGTCACACAAAATACCAGAATGCTTGATTATCTGTATAAAATATTTGGGTCAAAAAACTGTCCGCATGAGTCATCATTTTGTAATGCTCATAAATACACCATATTACCATGGAGTCCCACGGGCAAGGACTCAAAATCTTGCCCTGAATGAGTACTACAAAATACCCCACTGGCATGTCCTGGATATACCTGTCCATTCATACACAATAATGTAAATAGTGAAAATTGTACAAACATGTGGACAGTTTTTTGAGCCACTGTACCATGATGTGGATGTCTAAGCTGAAACTGAGACATTCCAATCTACATCCATGTATTTCACATATTGTGGCCAAGGTGTCCCCACAAAATTGTGAAGGCCATTGCACATGAACCATGCCCACACAATCTGATCACTGGTGAATGTGACTCCACGCCTGACAATATGTTCAGAACAGCCAACCATGGCACCAGAGTTATATTGCAACTGAATACTGAGGTTGGACAGTGTTATGAGCCCATTGCAATAATGGCCGACACTGGTCATGACATTGAACCCTTTGGGAGCTGATCTTGGATCTTGGTGAAGAGGGCATTGCCTGTTACAGATGACAGCTGTGCAATTGAACACTGAGGCCCAAAGTTGCAAATGTGTATATATGTCACTGAGGTTG
The DNA here is from genome assembly GCA_016584345.1 of Suillus ampliporus. NCBI lineage: Eukaryota > Fungi > Basidiomycota > Agaricomycetes > Boletales > Suillaceae > Suillus > Suillus ampliporus. The sequence continues at coordinate 16,985 of JABCPV010000228.1, forward strand.
TTTTTGATGGCCCATTGAATGAGTTTCATCTGTGTGGTGACTGAGGCCCAATACAACTCTGGATGCATCACCCGAAGAGCTACCAAGGCCAGGAGCACTGAGCATTGCATGGATATTATTACCATTGGACCACCTTCCTCCTTCAGTGTAGCTGACACCTTAGGGGAAAACCCACTGGAGGGTGGAAAACCATAAGGCTGAAACTGCTGAGTGAACACCAGTATTCCAGTGGAAGAAGCATATCATACCTCTCAGCCTTGCTGAAACCAGCAAGGAGCTATGTTGATGTATCCTGGGGTTAGTGGGTGGCAGTTGCTCATATGGAAATACCCAGAGAATGTTCTCCACTTGGTCTCTTGTCCACTAGTCATGCTTTTCTTCAGAAGATAGCCCATGCTGATTATGGCTTCTTCCATCTCAGCCTGTTTGATTGGTGTAAATGGTGGCCCATAAGTGACAATACATAGTCTCACTCAAATCCACAGGCTAATGACATCTGGAAGGTACCATAAAATGATACAGCCTCCGGAATCCACAAGCACTGAGGGCTTGTCCAACAATTGTTTGGAACTATAAGGAAACTGTTGGAGCAGAGCCTCTTCATGTTTTGTTATCCTCCTGGTGGAGTGTTTGTTGAGGGCTTCATGGTAGTGAATCATATCAAGATATAGCTGAACTGCAACGTATTAGTAAACCCCTGACCGAATGGGAGGAATGACTGACTCAGGTTTGAATATGCATCGGTGAGAACTCAGGCTAACTGCCAACAAGCAAGCATGGTCGGCACATCCAGTGCCAGCAGAAGTGACACCGACTGTTGCTAGCCGCTGACATGACAAGCAAAGAGCAGGTGCACAAAGTCACCAGCAATGCATATGGTATGCAATGCCCAGTCAGTAGGAATTTGTGTCACCATTGGAGCAGAGAAAAAGGAATAATTCATTATTGGCTCATATACAAAAGGACTGAAACACATGTAGTAATGCTATGTATATTTCCAGTATTTTAAATGACATCAGTGATAGGCCTCATGTAAAGTTACTGCTTGACAGGAAATTGCCTATGGGAATTCAAAAGTGCCTCCTCCACCTCATCAATTGATGCCTCAAGTTACGACATGGTGGATGTGGCTGCTGCTGTGAGCTGGGTCTTCTGCTCCAGAAAAGAAGCCATTGCTTTGCCAAGATGTTGGAGGTGGGCCCTCACTGCTATAATTTAATTGAAGAGGGCATCACTGTCTGCCTGACCGGTCACCATGGGACCCAGCACAAGCATGGCTCCCATTGGCTAACAATTAGGATCAGTGGAAGCCCAGGATGAGAGAGGGAAATGACCAACCAGTTGTTCAAAGTGGTTCCATGTCATGTCCATGACCTCATCAATGGTCAAGACTGAGAGGCCAAACCCCAACCTGTTGAAGCGATCCTTCCACCAATCATGGGAATAGTTCTAAACAACTTGGTGACCGGACCAAGATGCTTTGTTGTTGGGTGAGCAGTGTGGGAAGAATTCATCATGCAATTCCTTGGCGTTGATGTTCCTGATTTGGAAGTAGGCAAATTGGCTGATGATGATGTGGAGGAGGTTGGGCATTGTTGAATGAATGTTGACCACCATGCATATGTTGAGATAGGGAAAAATGAAACACTGACAGAGGCATTAGCTACAATATCATATGGACTGACTGATCTGGCACTCACATCGGCCTCCCATTGAAGGTGCCGGACAAAGCTGGCTTTGTAAGCCAGTGTCTGAGTCACATGGTTCTTGTCGTACACAAGCCAGATTGTGGCGAACCAAGAAGTAGCATACTCCAAGATGTTAGCAGCATCCCACACAGTAAAGGCACTGATTTCATAGGTAGAAAGTGTGCTGGAGTCAGACATTATGGGTGGAGGTAGGACTAGTTGAAGTGTGGATCAAGGTGGAATCATGGGTTTTATAGGGATTGACATTGTACTTGTGGCTAATCTATTGTGCTGCTCACCATTGTGGCCACATGTGGACCTGTTAAGTCCGTGCTCAAAGGAGGACTGGATCCGAGGGGCTTGGCTTCAGCTCGTGCGCTGCGCCCCTTACCCGAGTACGTGCCCCTAATTTCAGGGGGTCCGGTAGTACCAAGTCCGGTGGGATGTAACCCGGTAGTACCGAAGAACGCAAATCAAAGAGTAGACTGCTTAAGGCCGGAGCCGGTAGCAGAAAGGGACAGAGGTAGACTACCCGAAGGTAGAGCCGGTAATAGGAATAGACTTTAGGGGTCAACCCTTAGCCTAGTGTCGGAATTTGACAAGAGTCGGAGAACTCAAGTCCAGAGAGGCAGGAGTGAGCAGAACTATGTTTAATATTCGAACTAAGGTATCCACAACAAGTACAAGAGTTTATATACTATAGGTATAGCCAAGGATCAGTAATCCGGAGTTCAGAGGCAGTGAGGAAAGCATATGGTGAGTACATTAGTAAGTCCGAACGGATCAAGTAAAGTAAAACGGATCATAAAGAAATGAACTCAGAGATGAGACGGGTACCGGAGATCAATAAGCAGGCGGATATTAACATGAGCCGGAGGGCCGGAAGTAAGGGGGATTCTAGATTTGGGTTAGGTCCGGTGGAGCGGACCTGTCCGGAGTTCAGGTCCGGCGGTCCGGAGGAAGCGCGCTGATGGAAGTAGTTTGTGGATGTCGGAGATATGGGATATGACAGGACCCCTGTCACTCTGCCACCACAGCCACCCCTTTTGTTCTTTCAAAATTGGCTTGTGCATGCTGGGAGAGTCAGATATAAATCAAAGCCTGGCGCACTGCATAGCAGTGGTGCCCAACCATCTTGTTTGCATTGGCCTCCTGCATTCGACCGACCCATTGTTGTGATTTGTGAATAAAGAATTGTACCATCCATGTCATTTCCTAACCAACCAGCAGCAGCTCCTCTGCCCAATGATCCCGCAATGCCAGCATCCAAAGCCAATGGACACAGTAAACTGTCATGGGCACAAATCAGCACTGAACAGGAATAGGTAGGTTGGTGAAGTGCACACATTCATTCATCCAGTCATTGTTTGTTGAGTCCCCCTGGACATCAATGGACCAAAACCATGCCAATGTGCTATTCCTTTGACTGTGCATGTTCAGGTCTGCCACTACCATAGTAGCCTTTAGGTCGGCCTTCTCCAATGGCTGATATTTGGTCAATAAATCATTGGCACCAAGATGGATGAGCTGCTTGCAGCATTTTGAGTAGATCTGTGTGTTCAAGTAAAGGATCTTGTCGACTGAGTGCACACAAGCCCATGCCCTATTAGACCGAGCTTGTGACTTTGCTGACTGAACCATGGTGCAAAAGAGCACGGCCTTGTCGGCCAAGTTAACCCTGATGGCATGCAACACATCATTTGCTTGGCCTTCTCTCAATGATATTTCTTGCAACACCAGGTCAGCAACACCCCACTCAGTGCACCTTTTGATATCAATATTGGATGGCAATGGAATCACCACAGTCTTGGGTTTGAACTTAACCAGCAAATCATAGTCTTCGTCTTCATCTGACTGATCGGGATCATCATCAGATGACCCCACAGAATCCCACACTGTGGTATCCAACATGACGGTCATGCCATCCAACTAGTCATAGTTGTCAAATTCATCAAGTTGGCCTTGCAATCTGTCGCAACGCTGAGCAATGGCCAGCTTCTGGATGTCAGTTGGCTGCTTTCCTAGTTTTTTTCATGTCAATCAGGAGGCCTACTTGTTCCTCCTCGAGTATGATTCCAGAGGCCAGCCATGTTGCAGCACCATGATGGATCTCACTGGTGGGCCATTGTGCCTGGTGGTTCAATAGGTGCAACTCTTGCTGTTTTCTTGTTGGTGCTTCACCAAAGGATCTCAGCATATATAAAACAGATGTTCTGTTCCAACAGACCTTTTGTCAATTGAACTTCATATATGTCCATGGTGCCAGGATTATGGAGTCGATCATCCTGAGTGGCAGTGGCCTCTGCTTCCCATTTGGCAAGGGTATCATCTTCGGCAGTCTCACTCAACTGGTTGAATGCATATTGGCTGTCTTGGACTCCCTGCACAGCTTCCTTGAATTTTCGGCGAAGGAATTTGCCTAGATGCATTAGGATTTGTGAACTCCATGGTGAAATAATATCATTTACTCATGTGTATCATCTTCATAAAATTACAATCGTTCATTTGAAAGTCCAAACACTCTTTTCAGTGGGGGGTGGACATTCCCCTCACCGATGGTGATATTATGTTTAAGGGCACCCAAAGTGTCCCCATGATTTCACCATTGATCCTGGCAGCACTGGTGATGAAGTTGGATGTGTAGCATATGTAGCATTTGTCTTGATGACCCTGGACATGCCAGAGCCTGATGCCTGGAACTATATCCATGCCCCATGGAAGGTCAATATAGAGTGGCTCCTCAATCTGCTGGTTGAGATGCTTGTGGTATTGATAATTAATGTCATAGAATGTCAATGCCTGATCAATCCCATTGGTGTTGTATGCCAGAGCTTGGCACAATGCATAATCCATGTTCATCTGCCTTTGGCTGACTGACACATCAGTTCAACCTGGTCAGTTTAGCATATCACATGGTGAACCTTTCCCCCTTCTGAAAGTCCACCATTGAATGGTGAACAAAGCACCTATGTCTTGCACAAGCACACCCACCTATCCCTGTTGCCTTGAGCTTGTGATGGGACACATTCACCTGATTGACCACTCAGTGGTTGTTGCAATCCAACCTTTGTGCAGTGTCCTGTGCCTTGGTGAGATGCATTTTGTATCGGGCATTGCTGACCATGAAGCCCAAGCCATGGGTCAATGCCACCTCATCAGTCAGATTGGCTGGATACAAATGTTCAGCCTTGAAATTGCCATCCATGACCAATGATCTTGAATACAGCCATACAGGGTTGGACCCATTTCTATCGGCCAAATTGATGTTTACATCAGGCTGTGGATATGCAGGACAGAAGAGTGCCAGCTCCCCTGCCTTTGGCTTTTGCTTGTCATGGTCAAACTCATGCCACTTGAGCTGTTTCACTTGCCTTCATTGCCTGCCCACCCTCATCAATTCCCTATATCAGTCCTTTCAGCCATTGTGTCATATCTCAGATCTCCGACATCCACAAACCCTTCCCAATAGCGCGCTTCCTCCGGACCGCCGGACCTGATCTCCGGACAGGTCCACTCCACCAGACCTAACCCCAATTGAGACTCCCCCTTACTTCCAGCCCTCCGGCTTCTATAGATATCCACCTGCTTATTGATATCCGGTACCTATTTCATTTCCAAACTCATTTCCTTATGATCCATCTTACTTTACTTGATCTACTCATACTTACTAATATACTCACCATATGCTTTCCTCACTGCCTCTGTACTCCAGATTACTGATCAGTTAGTTTACTTACAGTATATAAACTCCTGTACTTTGTTGTAAATACTTCAGCTCAAATATTATACATAGTCCTGCTCATTCCTGTCCCTCTGGACTTGGGTTCTCCAACTCTCATCATTCTCCGACACCAGACTAGGGTAGACCCCTAAGTCTACTTCTGTTACCAGCTCTACCTTCGGGTAGTCTATTTCTATTTCTTTCTGCTACTGGCTCCGGCCTTAAAGCAGCCTAAACCTTGATTTATATCTACTGTACTACCAGATTACATACAACTGGACTTAGTACTACCAGACCCCCGGAAATTAGGGGCTCCTACTTGGGTAAGGGGTGCAGCGCACAAGCTGAAGCCAAGCCCCTTGGATCTAGTCCTCCCTTGAGCATGGCCTTAACACCATGGCTGCTTTCACACATCGGCCATTTCCGCTGGCATCACATTTTGCCAACCACAGAAGCACCATTTGTCAACTTTACTTTTGTGAAGTCCAATCCACATCTACACAGAGTTATTCCCTATATGACTAGGTCAACACTCATCCTATCTTCTTCATCTTTTTTTTTTTGTTTTACAATTACAACATCACTATGTTTTCACTTGAATCCAACTTGGCTTTGGCAAGCACTGACACATCTTTGCATGCTTCAGTCCACCAGATCAAATGATTGGAAGCAGATGGCTGGGTGGCCATTGACCAAGGTCATAAGATTGTGTGGCTAGTGTTAAGTTTTTTTTTAGCCTGGTTGTGTTGATGTACTTACTGACCCTTCATAGTCCAATGCACTTCAGCAGCATGGTAGGAATGCCTCAGTCATCTTACCATTCCTGCTGTCTGCAGCAGCTGAGGTCAGATCAACCATGAATGAAGGCCTCAAGCCACAGTGGGACTGTGTGCAGGATGATGATCCTCATATGCAGTCCCACCCCTTCTTCCACAATACCATTGGATATAGTGAGTTGGCACAGATTGGATGAACAGTAGCTGCTTAACCCTCCCCCCACAGTCAAAGAAAGTCAACCTGCACCTAAAGTCACCCCAGCCCCAGCTCCCAAGGTCATGTTGGTTCCTCCAATTGATTTGCTCCCTCTCTCTAGTCACCAGATGACTGACAAGGGCAAACTGCCTGACCATAGGACTCGGAGATCCTGAGAGGACAGCCCAGGAGCTGAGTTGGGCAGGAAGAAATGCAAGGTGTCGAAGCCCTTGTCAAAAACCATCCTCTCCAGTATCAAGGATGAGGACTGGCAGCCAGGAGGCACCATTGTAGTTAGACAGATGTGTTTCTCTAGGTATCATTTTTAAGCAGTTGTTGACATCATCTTAGCCGTCAAAGATCGCTGAATCTGCACTGGCAGCTCCACCAAAATCCAAGGTAAGATGGCAGTAAGGTCAATCTCAATACCATTGCTGACTTCTGGGCAGGGCATGACTAAAGGCATTAAGCAGGTGAGATTTACCTTTGCCCTTCAGTCTTCACCCCTCAATTATTCTCAGAAGCATGCCAAGGACCCCATTGGTCACACGCCAGCAAAGGGCAAAGGAAAGGAAAAGGCCAAGGAAGTTGCCAAGCCCATTAGAGGGTGTCAACTCGCCAAGGCCAATGCTGAGATGGTAAGTATTTATCTTCTACAGTCTGCCAAGTAACTAACTGTCTGATAGAACAATCCACCATGCCAGAAATGTATCAGTGAGCCCTACTGTGTTGTCATTGGCAGGAGGGGGCAGGTCATAAAGTCCTGCTCCAAGTGCCACCATGAAGGTGCAGTGCAAGTGACTGGTGTTGGTCGATTCCAATGCTCCTCTGATGGCTCAGCAGGCCTCCATGCCACACCCAAGGTCCAAGGCTGCACCAGATTCCAAGTCCAAGGTGTCCTCCAGGAGAACCAGAGCAACATCTTGTGCATGTCCTCTGACTCCCATCTTGGAGTCTGAAGAGGAAGCTGTCAAGGATACTGGTAAGTCATTTGTTCTTTTGTCCTAACGTCCTTTAACCCATGTTTTTAGATGAAGCCGACATCAAGCCCAATGCCAATGCCGAGCAGCACACTGACATCGAGACTAAGGTGCCAGCAGAAGAGAAGATGGTGGTCAATGAGCCTCAAGCCATCACTTCTGTGGATGACTTCCCTGCCAATCATTGGGTGGAGCCACACTCGGATGGCATACCAACTCCTCCAGCCAACACCATTTCCCCTCCTTCGGCATCTTTGCCACCCACCATCAGCACAATCCATGAATATGTGCTTGCCCTTACTGCTCAGGTTGCTGCCATGCAAATGGCCGACCAGAATGCCATTGCCAGGGTTGATGGGATGGAACAGGACTTTGACACCCGCATCTCCTCAATGTGTATGGAGCTTTCTTCCATGCAGCTTGATGTCAACACCACCATGACACTGGTTAATGGGCTGGTCTGCCTGGTGGAGAAGCTTTGGCAGGACCAGGTTGTTGCCAATCCATCCTTCCCAGCACTGGTCATCAGCCACGTCAATGGTTCCTTGGCCACCACATTGGGCTTGAGGTACTTGAACAGTGTGTTCAGCCCTTCAGTTGGTGCTATCCCTATGTCTGTTGGAGTCGGCCAAACCTTGGTGTCTCACCCTTTCAGTTGTCCTGACATGCAGGGCAGCACATTCATGTCTGGACAAGCATCCTCAGTGTCAGCACCTGCCAGTCCTTCACATGCTATACCATCACCTGCTTCTGCTGCACAGTCTCTCCCCTGATCATTTGGTAAAATATATGGTTGTACATAGAGCTTGAGTTGGTCGGTGAATTACCCTTGTATATTAGGTCGTGTCTGGACAACAAGCAACAAAAATTCAAATTCAACTGAGCCAAGTCACATGGTCTGGGAGATCCTGGATCACACACCTTGTACAGTGAGACTTCTGATTGATAACGCGTCGCACATATGGACCATGATATTGACCTTGAAGCCCAACAACAACTTGACCAACGTCGGCGTCGCTGGACCGTGATTCTCATAGCCATGCTATTGCAGATTATGAATACTTGCCAGGTTCTGTTTTTATCCCCAACTGTCTGCATCCCATATCATACATCCATCCTCACCGGTGAACCATGAGTGTATGAGCTCATTTATGGACATCCTGACAAGATCCGGCACAACTTTGGTGTTGATTGCGATGTTTTCAATGCGCTGCTGCACATTCTCCACCACAATGGATTTGTCCTATCCCGCAATGGAGTATCGGTGGAGGAACAGCTCGGCATTTTTCTATATACATGTGTCACTGGATTATCATCTCGCCTTGTTGGGGAGAGATTTCAGTGCTCCCCTGACACAGTCACAAGGTATAGTAGTCTCGACATTATTTTTCAAGTGACTTAATCTATTTTCCAAGATATTTCAAGCGCATGCTTTTCTTCTTTGCATCAGATCCGTTTTACGGCTCCCAGATCATATTTCCAACTCACACGACCCCAATTTCCGACAAAATTCTCAATGATCCTCGATTTCGATTCTTTGATCAGTGTATCGGCGTGGTAGATGGCACTCATATCCAGGCTTTTGTACCGCCAGAGGAACACTTTCATATGCGCAACCACAAGGGTTTTTTATCGCAAAATTGTCTGTTCATCTGCGACTTCGATTTTCATTTCTTGTATTCACTCTGTGGGTGGGACGGATCTATGTCCGATGCCGCTCTGTGGACAGACGCCCACGTAAATGACCTATGAATCCCTCAAGGTCGATACTTTCTTGCAGATGCTGGTTTCAGTACCTCTGATGCCCTCCTTGTTCCATACCGGAGTGTCCGTTATCATTTGAAAGAGTGGCGACAGGCCAATGTCAAGTAGTATCACCTTTCCTTTATTATTTTGAGTTGGTGTCTGACCGGGATTCTACACAGGTCACAGAACGCCAAGGAACTATTTAACCACCGTCATTCTGCACTTCGCAATGTGATTGGACGCATTTTTGGCGTTCTGAAGTGTCAATGGGGCATCTTGCGGCATGTCCGTGAATATAACATGGATATTCAGGCTCGGATCCCCACAGCGCTATGCACACTGCATAACTTCATTCAGAAGTATCACCCTGATAACTTTGACCTTGAATCTGATGGAAACCTTCTTGAAATTAATCAAGATGTTGCATTAGGCAAACTCGGTGATGGACCAGCTGATGCGGCAGAACGGAGAAGAGCGGATCAGCGGCGGGAGAGAATCGCAAAGGAAATGTGGGATGACTATATCGATGAGCATAGGCAATGAGGACTTCCATTGCCAGGTACACCTTGAATAGTAGATTACATCATAGCCTGTACTAGTAGTACTACACTCGATGGAACCACTGGTTATGAGCCTTCAAGTTCAAACTTCTATACCATTACTACATCATCGTCATGACTCGTGTTAGACTTGAGTTTGCAGAGAGTTTTCTCCAACCAGGCAGCTCAAGTTGTCTCTGGAAAATTAGAGAAAATCACAGCCTGTGCCTTGTCCCTAGCAAAGTAGTCTGCGATCTCAAGCTGATCATCCTCTGTAATATTTTTATGTTCTGATAACAAGACAACAGCACAAGCAAGGGGGTCAGATGATGCCACCTGAGTCACCTGGGGGGCTTGGAGGAAGTCTTTGATATAAACGGCAAGCTCCTTCATCGTCTCAGACCCATCCTTCTGTGCCTGGGCAGTTACAGATAGTGGCCAGCGTGAACATTTTCGAGCGCTTGTTTCTGATTCAATTATCGAGGGTGTAGAACTGACTCTGCGCTTTGCGCTGCGGCTAACACTCGTCAACACAGACGAGGGGGCTGAGCCACCAGCAGAAGAGGCGAGGAAACTAGATGGAGTAGAGGGTGATATTGATGAGGGATCACCGGAAGTGGCCGATGGCCCAGGAGTGCGAAGAAGCCCACTGCCACTGGCTTGCATGATGACATCTTCAGTCGCAGAGGTAAGCTGGTTGAGATTAAAGGGGGGAGGAGTAGGCTGAGGGATGTCATTGCCAGTGGGCGCTGGGGGTTGTCGATAGACATGTGATCCTTTTGAAATCCTTGGCGTCATCTGCTCCATAGCGCTGAAATGTTTGAAGCCCTTGTTTTTGTATGGTTTTGCTGCAGAGTGTCGCTGAGTGATTGCATTATTAGTAGTGCCAGGTGCAGCAGCAGCAACGCTGGTACATACCTTGGCATACCCATCCCAGACATCGTCATTCTTTCTAACTATTCCGGCTCCATACTCATCACTCCATGTAAATCCTGATGTGTTCTTGATATCTATGATGGCATTATATGCTGCTTTGAGCTACAAAGTATATATTCTTTGAGTTTTCCCCGGTCACTGGCAACACGATCATATAACATACACTTTGCCACTTGTTCCTACAAACACTAGCTGTCTTCTCAGCACCAGATGCATTTGGGAATCTCTCCTTCAGTAGACTTGCAGCATCAGTGAATGTTGTACCCTTGGGATTTCCATCGCCACTTGCAGAGGACTGAGATAACAGAAAGTCAACAAGAACAGTTTCTTCTTCTGGTGTCCAGGAGGCAGGAGCCTTTCTTTTGCTTTGTTTCTTCTTCAGTTCTACTGGATCAATGGTACCATGAGAACAAAGGGAGCGAGTAGATCCATCACTGTTGCTTGATGTATTGGATGACATGGTGGTCACGGCGGGTAAGCAAGGTGGCCTGTGTGGGAAAGAATCTGTGTGATCCGGGACCTCCCAGACCATGTGACTTGGCTCAGTTGAATTTGAATTTTTGTTGCTCGTTGTCCAGACATGACCTTAGTATTGTGTTCAAATCAAATTGTTTGGGAGTTGATTCCATGTATATTGACTCTCTTTTGTGTGATACAAGTACCAACAACATGTTGGCACAATTTATCTTGGTCAGAGAATTGACCAATTTTTACTCCATGTGACTGAACAGCATATTGGCACCATATATCTTGGTCATTCTTTTGTATTTGGTGCAACTGAATTATACTCCATGTGACTGAGCACCTGTTCTATGCTGATGTGATTCTGCACAACCAAAACTTCCCCAACTTACACAATTCTCTGATATTTTCTTGCTACCAGTCGGCATTATATATATGACTGGTGGCATGGAGTCTGATATTTTCCTACCTACTTCCATAGGATCTTGGCAAAACCATTGTATTTCACTTGGCCAGGTATTCCTTGACTGATTGTATACACTCCATGCACACAAACACTCAGTGGCCCTTGTTCTACTGCAATATGGCTGCCTACATCAGATCCTGGCAATCCCTTATCCATCATATTTGACCAAGTGTCTTTTGACTGAGATGGTCCTGGCATGTATATTATGGAAGCTAGTCTATGACCACTGACCCATTGACCGAGCAGTGTCCATGATCCTTCTATATGATTAGAATCTCAGCCCATCTGTATATATCAGTACCACTGCCCACTCAGCCCACCTGTTCATATTAGGTACATACTTCATACACTACCTACCATACACTACCTACCCAAGTCAATAGAAAGGTCTACACTTATCTACTACACTACATACCATGGGCCCACTGTTGGTATCACATACACACTTTGACTGGCCCATCTGTTGGTATCAGGTACATACTTCAAATACCGCCTACCATACACTACCTACCAAAGTCAATAGAAAAGTCTACATTTATCTACTATACTACATACTATGGGCCCACTGTTGGTATCACATACACACTTGAGGCTGGCCCACCTGTTGGTATCAGATACACGCTTGAGATTGGCCCACCTGTTGGTATCAGGTACATATGTCATACACTACCTACCATACACTACCTACCAAAGTCAATAGAAAAGTCTACACTTGTCTACTACACTACATACTATGGACTCACTGTTCATATCAGATAAACACTTGAGATGGGCCCACATGGGGTGGCCTGTGTAGAACAGGGATATTTCAACCTCAGCTGTATGTATTATATAAGGGTAAAGTGACTGCAGTATGTGGTCTCACTACTTTCTGTATTGCAACATGCCTCCTCATGCAGTAGCCAGTCCTAAGAAGAAAAGGTTGAAGTGCAAAGCTTCTGACGCTTCAAAGGCTGCTGCATCAAAGAAGCCCCATGCTGTGAACCTCACCGAAACCTCCAGCATGTCACTTGTATCACTCAGTCTTACTGAATTTGATGCAGTAGGTACTGCTCCTTGATGTTCTGGCTGTCCTAATGTGGGAACAGGAGGTAGGAATACCCAACTGAAGAAGATCAGGGTAGTATTAGAGTCTCAGTCCCAGAATTGGAAACCCAAGGGCACCACATCTCTTGGTACACTCAATCCGGTGAATCCTCAGGCTCCAGAACCACCCCGTAAAGGCCGGAAGAGTTATGCAAAGGTATAGCACACAATTTTTTTGTTACTGATGTTATTGATCGTGCATTTAGGTGCAACCTCCACCATACAGTCCTGATCCCTCAAGCCTTGATGCCAGCACTCTAGTACCCAGCTTTTGGCTGTAGCAAAGTGGTGGGAGGTTTGGATTTGTGACTTCGACCACCACATGTATTATCCCTCCTGGCACAGAGCCCAATCCTCAAACCTCGAATGACTCATATCTCGCAATGGGAATGAAGGCTGCTGAGCACTGCAATGAGAACGCTCCTGCTGATCACACTTGCAGTTGCCAACCTTCACTGAATGCTACATTTCCAGAGCACAACCTGGACCCAGCCCTATGCAAGAAGGAGGATGTCATTAGGCAAGCACTGCATGCAGGGCTGGTAGGATCCAATCTGAAGGACAGCGATTCCAGCAGTAGCAATACTGACATTGACAACAAAGATGATGCAGAAGACAAAGACGACAAAGACGACAACAAGAATAACAGATCACAGGAGTTTGGTTGGGGGGGAGGCTCATCAACAGCAGAAAGAACATCCAGGTAAGAATTTCATGTCCAAAGTACCTTTACTGATTCAATCTTACATCTACAGGATTTTCAGCTAGAGCACTACCTGCTCAGGCTCAAGTTGCTCACCATCTTATGCCAGATTTTGAATTCCAATACTCACACGATGAAGATGATGACTCTGCCTGGATGTATTTCAACAGCAACCAGGTATGATTTTCATTACCCATTGGATCACACTCACAGGTTCTTGCCTTTTAAGCCTCTGGACACCTTGCTGGGAGCACAGAGGGAACAGTCAGGCACTCAGGTGAGGGCACAAATGTTTTTTTAGATCAGGCTCATGATTTTTTTGTAGAGTACTACCCCAAACTTGCCCAAGGATGTATTGAAGCATCACCATGATAAAAATGGTCAGCCCCGCCTTCCCAACCCTGAATCCCTCCAGCTACTGAATCAAGTGGTGGAGTCTGTCGACCAAGCCATGGGTCGATCAAGAGGCAAAAAATCTAAGGGATCTGAAAGTGGGCCAAGGCCTGTGTTAAGGCTGTGCTCAAGGGAGGACTAGATCTGAGGGGCTTGGCTTCAGCTTGTGCGCTGCACCCCTTACCCAAGTACGTAGCCCCTAATTTCCTGGGGGTCTGGTAGTACTAAGTCCAGTTGTATGTAATCTGGTAGTACAGTAGATATAAATCAAGGTTTAGGCTGCTTTAAGGCCAGGAGCCAGTAGCAGAAAGAAATAGGAATAGACTACCCGAAGGTAGAGCTGGTAACAGAAGTAGACTTAGGGGTCTATCCTAGTCTGGTGTCAGGAGAATGATGAGAGTTGGAGAACCCAAGTCCAGAGGGACAGGAATGAGCAGGACTATGTATAATATTCAAACTGAGGTGCTACAACAAAGTACAGAAGTTTATATACTGTAGGTATACTAATGATCAGTAATCTGGAGTACAGAAGGCAGTGAGGAAAGCATATAGTGAGTATATTAGTAAGTCCGAGCGGATCAAGTAAAGTAAGACGGATCATAGGGAAATGAGTTCGGAAATGAAACAGGTACCAGATATCAATAAGCAGGCAGATATCAACAGAAGCTGGAGGGCTGGAAGTAAAGGGGAATACCATTTGGGGTTGGGTCCGGTGGAGTGGACCTGTCTAGAGATCAGGTCCGGTGGTCCAGAAGAAGTGCGCTGCTGGAAAGAGTTTGTGGGTGTCAGAGATCTGGGATATGACAGCCTGACCAATTGGCTTGGTATGGGCCACACTGGAAAAGTTTCCTTGAAGAGGTTAAAGGGGAGTGTCGTGCTCAGCATGTCCTGGAAAATCTGTTCCCACCTTTAATCAAGGGGATGCCAGGAACCATCTTCAAGGTTCTACTTTCAGTTTTGGTTGTGTGGAACAAGAATGGTAGACAATTCAAAGCTGGTATGTGCTCATTTTTTTTTACCAAGGTAATCTGTTTCATATCTTGATGCAGGGGTTTGGCCAGAGCAGCAATACAACATGATGTGGTTGGTGCATGGATTACTTATATTTGTACTGATGCCTTGCTGACACACAACATTGGTTTGTACTAAAGTTGTATGATGACCTGTCAACTTGGCGATCGGATTTGAAGAAAACTGCAATAGCCATTGTGCCACTATTGTACTTGCTTTTCCCTCTGCCGTTGAGGTCGTGCTCAAGGGGGAACTAGATCTGAGGGGCTTGGCTTCAGCTCATGCGCTGTGCCCCTTACCTGAGTATGTGCCCCTAATTTCCAGGGGTCCGGTACTACTATGGGTCTGGTCATATCTGTACCTGGTAGTACAAAAGATGCTAATCGAGGAATAGACTGCTAAGGCTGGAGCCAGCAGCAGAAGGAGACAGAAGCAGACTACCCAAAGGTAGAGCTGGTAATAGAAGTAGACTTAGGGATCTACCCAAGTCTAGTATCAGAGTTTGACAGGAGTCGGAGAACTTAAGTCTGGAGGATCAGGAATGAACAGGACTATGTATAATATTCGAACTGAGGTGTTACATCAATGTACAGGAGTTTATATACTACAGAAATACTAAGGATAAGTAATCCAGGAGTTCGGGAGGCAGTGAAGGAAGCATATGGTGAGACCATTAGTAAGTCCAAGCAGATCAAGTAAAGTAAGACAGATGATAAGGAAATGAGTCCAGAAATGAAACAGGTACTAGAGATCAGTAAGCAATCGGAAATCTACAGAAGCCGGAGGCTGGAAGTAAAGGGGAGTTCTATTTGGATTTAGGTCCGGTGGAGTGGATGTCCAGAACTCAGGTCCAGCGGGCCGGAGGAAGCATGCTACTTGAGAAGGGTTTGAGGGTACCAGAAGTCTAGGATATGACACTGCCTTCTGTTCCTCCTCAACAACATGCAACTTGGGTTGAAAATGCTGCTAAAGATTTACTCAAGGGTGGATCATTTTTATGGTTTTGAATAGACCAGAATTTAAATGATCTTGTGCTAATTGTAACCTTACTCACAGCAAGATTGACAGGGGAAAATGAGGAATCTAGCTCATCCTGCCCTCCATGACACCTGCATAGCCTTTTTTTACACGGGACCTTACCAGATCACATGAAGGCAGCCAGATCACTTCCACATGCAATTACCCATATTGTGTTTGGCCTTAGTTGCCACAGTGATAATGTGTTCTCCCCCTGATGTCATGCCCATGTGTTGATTTTTCTCTCTATAGTTCCACTGTGTTTTCAATGGTCTTGAGAAGAACGGTGATGGCAAATGTTATCCAAAAAAAATTCCTTGAAGGAGTACTGCCCTGTCTACTACAAAATGATCCAAATTATCAAGGATACCCTCAAGGATGAATATCACGGCCCTAGATTGTTAGCACAGCTTCGAGAATGGGCTGAAGCTGGATGGTGAGTTATTTTGGTATGAAAAACTTTGAACTGATTTCATTCATACAGGGCTGAAAATCTCAAGCTCAATGGTGGCACTGCAGAGTAAAGTTGCCATGGTGCAGTTCTGAACTGCCTGAACTGGTTCTGCACCGTGAACCGCACCAATGGTGTGGTGCAGTTACAGTTGGGTTTGACTGATACACACTGGGAGGGGTTTGCGGTTCAGGCGTTGAGCTTTTTGTGTGAACTGTAGCAAACTTGTTTGAACTGTAACTGCACCATATGTACTACCAGTGTTGAATAATCATTTTGAGAAAGAGGAACTTTACTCAATGTTTGTTTTGGTCATGTAGCTGGCAAAAATTCTAAAAGCACATCTATTCAACTGCAAGCAGTGAGTACATCAAAATGCCTCCACAATTTGATGCTCCAGCACTCAATCCCAACAGCTCCCTAAAAAATGCTGAAGAGATGGAATGGGTTCAATCTCCTACTAGTAAACCCACACCATTGACCCTCAAAATACCTGCAAGGAATAGGCTGTCTTCACCAACCCCATTAAAAAATTATATCTTCAACCCCTGCTGACTTCACAAATCCTTGCAAACGAAAAGTTGACAATTCCGCACCTGCAGCAACTTCTGATCCAATGCCAATGGCATTAACCCACCCAAAAGGGCAGGCTGGCATCAATGCAAAGTTGAAGAAGACTGTGACCATCACAAAGCCACCAGCGATCACACATGTAAAGCAAAATTGGCTTCATAACACAGGGTCATCTACATCAGTTGACGACGAGACTGCTGATGATCCAGCATCCGAGCCGGTCAAGAAAAAATGCAAAAGAGGTGATGGTGCCACAGATATTCTGACCATCTTCAAGCTGGTTGATGACAAGGATCCTTCACAAGGTTATGTCTGCGAGCCTTGTGTGTGAGTACCAAACCTATGTTTCATGTTTATTGGAGACTCACTTGGCTTGTACTAGCAAGCTTCATGAAGCCAATCTGAAAAAGCATGGAAAACTGCAGACTATCTTCAAAGGCAACAACACTACTATGCATACTCACATCCAATGTATGGGCATGTCTCACTACCGTCGATACCGCAAGAAGTGCGTGCAGCAAGACATTAACATGGATGAACAATGTGTTCCACAGGAAGAGTTGGACCGCTTGGAAGGCAAGGCAACCAATATGTAAATCACATGCAGTTCATTTTGAATTGTTGAGTATACCTTTACCTGATGCTGACTCATTTTTTGATAGGCAACAAAGCATTCTTGACTTTGCAGAGACTGTGGAACCTACAACAGAGCCTCAGTATATGAAGGATGGTCTGCAAGAACATATTATTCGCTTCATTCTGGAGACTGATCAGGTGCATGAATGATCACATAATTAGCCCGTCAGCATTGACAATATCTGCACAGGCACTATCACTTGTCAACCATAAGTCATTTTGTGACCTTCTCACTTACAACAGCCGGAACAAAACTAAAGATGTTGATATCCTGCATCGGACCAAAATCACCACCTGTGTTCTCAAATATGCAGATGAAATTCAAAGGGATCTTGCCAAGGAATTACAGGTATGAGACATGTGTTTGTTCAAGGGCTGTAATTTATATATACAATGATAAACAGGAATCTCCTGGCCATGTTTCCCTGACTTTTGATGGGTGGACGTCAAAGATAATGACATCATATCTTGCTGTCATGGGGCATTAGATGACAAGAGAATGGAAGCTGCATTCCAAATTGTTATCTTTTTCAGAGGTTCTGGGTAGTCATACTGGCAAGAACCTTGGTGAGGAATTATATAATATTTTGGATAATTTTGGCATCTCCAATAAGGTTGATTCAAGTTTTACTATGTTGTGTGTTGCTCATGGTGCATATTAGGTACAGAACATCATGGCTGACAATGTCTCTGTGAATAATAAAAGTTTGCATGTCCTGGGTAAGAAATTGAGGGCGAAGTCACATGACTTTAATGCAACAGCCCAGTGTTCGCAGTTCATACTGTCAAAATCTCATGATTGTTGTTTTACTAAGTTGCAATAGCTGCTTCTCACATGCTGTGGCCCTTGCCAAAGGTGCATTTTTGATGAAGCTATCTCCCAGCATCAAGAAAAAGAATTCTGTGGGAACAGACAAAGATGTCTCTGTGATTCCACCTCCTTCAGACACCTTGGGTGAGATCAATGCTGGTGCTGATGATGAAGACACAGAAGAAGAAATTGAGGCTCTTATCCAAGATGCCGAGACTGCATGTGTGAACCTACCTGCTGGTTCAGAACAGGTAAAAGTAGTTTCGGGACTTCTACTGAAGGTTCGAGGATTTATTGTGAAGGTACCTTCAAGGCAACTATTGAGGGCTGCTGTTCATTATTTAATTTATCATCATGGCAGGTTCGACGATCCCCACAAGCCAAGAAGTACTTCAAGAAGTGCTGTGAAAATGCACTTGATCAAGAGCTTGAGCTTCTCCCATATTGCAAAACTCGATGGGGCTCATGGAATGGTGTTATAGCCCGAATGTTATTACTTAAGAAAGTAAGTTGGACTTCTTTTCATTCAGATGTTACACTTACGTTTAATTGTTTCAGGCTGTTAAGACATTTATCAACACTGCAGATGATTCAGATGATGTACCCAATGTTGACAAACACCAGCAGAAGTATGCAAGTTATCGTGTTTCAGAGACTGAATGGGATCTCCTTGCCATGATCCTGAAGGTGTTAGCTGTATGTATTTTCACATATTGAGTACTGGGAGGGCACATTGACATATCTTTTAGGCAGCAGCTAATGTACAAGAAGCCTTTTCAGCTGAATACTATCCGACAGTCTGGCGAATTCTTCCACTTTACAAAGACTTCATCACCCAGTGGCAAAATTTCCTGAAGACCCCAAGATGGCTGTGCTTTGACATGCTATCCAGGCAGGTATTGTGAACCTTGAAAAGTACTACAATAAGACTGACAATTCCCCTGCACACATTGTTTCTATGTGTTCATTCAAACACCCCTTATTTTGACTTCAAAACTAAATTTTATCTTAGATCTCAATCCTTGTATCAAGGATGAGTATTTCAATGTCACATGGACCAAAGACAGCCAACAACAATCCCTTGCTGTTATGGAAAAAGTGTTATGTGTCAGCTTCCATGAAAAATTTGCACTTGACTTGGAATCTAATCATGACTTTTAGTTCAATAAGTACTGCCAAAAACACACCACAGAAATTGCTACTGGCAAGGATCCTATACCAACACCAGAGCTCGGTAGCTCAAGCAATGGTTTTGGCAGTTTGATGAGTAGGGTTACTGAAGGTCGGCATGCCCGCAAAAAGCTTGTCACTAAGGATTTCTGTGCAGAGCTCAAACTGTACATTGAGGAGCCACTCATCATCAATGATGAACAGGCATCTCCAGAGCACCAGGCAGAGCATATCTTCGAATGGTGGAAGGTCAATGCTATGTGATACCCAATCCTCAGCCATATGGCCCTTGACTACCTTCCTATCCAAGGCTCTTCTGTGCCTTGCAAGCATGCATTTTTGGATTCTGGGCTCACAGATACTAAACATTGTGCATGTTTACTTCCAGCAAACTTCAGTGATATTCAAATTGTAAAGAATAAGTACAAGAAGGAGAGGAGGCATTGCAAAGCTGAGATGGAAGCCAAAGAAGCTGCACAGAGACAATGTTGGCTCGACGATGCTGTAGATGAAGTACAGTTGGGTGCGAAATAGCTCTAATTTTTATTTTTTCAATTTTTGGTAGTAAAAAAAGTTCAAACTGGTTTGCACCTGAACAGCACCATATAGAACTGGTTCTTGACCGAACTGTTGGCTAATGTTTGGGTTTGACAGTCTTGAGATATCATGAACAGGTTCAGGTTCAGGTTCAGGCAGTTGTACCTCAAACCAGTCCTGAACTGCACCCCGGTGTTAAGGCCGTGCTCAAGAGAGGACTAGATCCGAGGGGCTTGGCTTCAGCTCGTGCGCTATGCCCCTTACCTGAGTACATGCTCCTAATTTCCAGGGGTCCAGTAGTACTATAAGTCCAGTCATATGTGACCCGGTACTATAAGAGATACAAATCAAGAGTTAGACTGCTTAGGGCCGGAGCCAGTAGCAGAAGGGAACAGTAGTAGACTACCCGAAGGTAGAGCCAGTAACAGAAGTAGACTTAGGGATCTACCCAAGTCTAGTGTCGGAGATTGACGAGAGTCAGAGAACTCAAGTCCGGAGGGACAGGAATGAGCAGGACTATGTATAATATTCAAACTGAGGTGTTACAACAAAGTACAGGAGTTTATATACTGTAGGTATACTAATGATCAGTAATCCGGAGTACTGGAGGCAGTGAGGAAAGCATATGGCAAGTCTATTAGTAAGTCCGAGCGGATCAAGTAAAGTAAGATGGATCATAAGGAAATGAGTCCAGAAATGAAACAGGTACCAGATATCAATAAGCAGTCAGATATCTACAGAAGCCAGAGGGCCAGAAGTAGGGGGAATACTAATTGGGGTTAGGTCCGGTGGAGTGGACCTATCCAGAGATCCAGTCCAGTGGTCCAGAGGAAGTGTGCTACTGGAAAGGGTTTGTGGGTGTTGGAGATCTGGGATATGACACCTGGCAACTTTACTGCGGAGGCAAAATTTGACTACCTCCAGGTCATTCTGGACTAACTCTTTGTATTCCGTGCCTTAATTGCACTCTGAGTCCATATCATTTCTCTTGATCTGTCACATCCACTATTATTACTAGTATCATGTGCTTTCATGTTTCCACATCCAAGATTCAATATATATCATTTATGGCTATGCTATGAGGATTGTACAGAGTGAAAAAGTTTGAGTAAGGTGTACAGGGAGCATTTTTTGCACAACTCCCATTCTCTGGGTGGTCTGTGAGGGTCTGTACAGACATGGACAAAGGAAGCCAGCACTATTTGAGAGCTATTTGGTGCTCACTGGGCGTGTCTGTGGGTGTCTGTACAGAGATTGACAGAAAGGTCTGTTACTGTAGCAAGCTAGGTAGTAGGGGCCAAGCTAGGGAGCTGGGATACTGTACAGCTCTGTACAGGCCATTTTAGTTTACTGATGATCCCTATCCATTGCGACAACCAAGGTGCAATCACACTTACAACCAACAACAAATTCCATGTGCAGACCAAGCATATCAATCTTCATTACCACTACATCCATGGATTGATCAAATACAAAGGCATTGACTTGCAGTACATTCCATTGGACAGTAACCTAGCAGACACATTCACCAAGGCACTACCACGACCTCGCTTAGAAATGCTATGAGGTAACATGGGACTAGATTGTGCTCAAGGGGGAGTGTTGTATGATGTCTGTAAGTCATGTGATAGATCTGCATGAGATCCACATGCCATCCGATGCCATCTGCATATGCATGTGATGCGGATAGAGCAGATGCACACTCAAGCGCCTGCATTGGATATTGCCGAGCTAACATAGTGCGAGCACAATGTTTTGGACTGGTTACTACTATAACCAGATTACTGATATAGATTTGTCACTTGGATCATTATTCATGGTTTGTAAGTATTGTACAGGATTTCATTTCTACATAGCGGATCAGTTTAGAATATGACCAGATCACCAGTATATAAGTTAGATAGTTTCTTAGAGAACATCTCAGTTCTTATCAAATAGACTGAGATGTGAGTTATCTTTTCCTATTTGAACTTATGCTTTACTTACTCCTATTAGTTTATACTCTTAACAGGTACATAGTTATATTAAAGGAGTCCTTATCAAATACTGAGATTTTATACTCTTAACAGTTTAACTTGATCTGCACTATCCATGCGCTTAATCCAACCCAATCCAACTCATCGATCCAGGCGGAGACTTCAGACATCTGTGCATTTCCATCCAACCCTATCTGAATCCCATCTGACTCTAATATTATCAGTGTTCTGGCCGAATACTTGAGGTGCACATCTATCAAGGTGGGTATAAGTGTCTTCCAGGAAGTATAGAGATTGTTTACCATTTTGCCTGGCAAGATATGGCGCCCCTGCATCAGGGAATCAGCGAGAACATGGTTTTTGTAGATATAAATGGCAAGTTCAGATCAAATATCCACCAGATTATATGCAAAGACAAAGCTAGGCAAGGTGAAATAATAGCATGAGCAAATTGGTGCCGAAGGATAAAATATTGTAAGAAAACTACAATTTTGATGAAGATATGCAATGAATTGTAAGTGTACTATCAATTCTCGAGCAAATGGTCACCAGTAACTAGTTAACCCATCACTTGCCTAACTTTGTTGTCAGTCATCCAGAGTGCTCGAGCTTACAGGATACTTAGGTAAGCTGTTTGAAAATTTTCACGCAAGTTCCTTCAACTTTGTTTCATTGCTACTACCACCACCCTCTCGAGCTCAGCGTCTGCTGTTGCCATCTTACCCACAGTGCACATCAAATTGTGCACTTTCCTGGCCTCCATGGTGGCACCTCTCTGGCCCTTCGTGGTGGTCCCTCCCTGGCCTTTCCTCATGGTTCCTCCCCGGCCCTTCCTCTTGGGCCCTCCCTGGTCCTTCGTGGTGGTCCCTCTCTGGTCCTTCCTTGTGGTCCCTCCTTGGCCCTTCCTTGTGGCCCCTCCTTGGCCCTTCCTTGTGGCCCCTCCTTGGCCCTTCCTTGTGGTCCCTCCTTGGCCCTTCCTCATGGCCCCTCCTCGGCCCTTCCTCGTGGTCCCTTCCTAGGCTCTTCCTCATGGTCTCTCCCTGGCTCTTGTAAGTTGTACTCCCTTCCTGAGTCAAGTCACCTACCTTGTGTTATTTCTCTCCCACCTGCTTTTTCTTATCTCCTTGTTGCTCTCCTTTGTTATATTACATCTGTATATTCCCTTGTTTAATGAAAAAAAATCAGATTTTATTTATAAAATGAGTGCACAAGATTAAGAATTTGGTGTCCTGGCAGCTTGTGTCTACAACAACCCAGCCTTACAAAACTTTGTCGCAGCTGATAAGTGTTTGCAACATTTGCTGGTATTGTGATAAATGACAAGTAATTGCAGACAATCTGTCATGATTGTGCTTTTGGCAGGTTCTATCCAACTCAGTCCGGGTATTTAAAGCTTTCTCATTTGGAGTACAATTATGACAGATATTATACAGATTTTACTTTAGATAATGCTTTCTCAATCTTTATCTTTTTCGCGTCGGTTCCCTGATGTGGTCCTCATGTGTCACATCTGTAGGACAAGGTTAGTGAAAGTCGCGGAGATCACGGGTTTCGCGCTATGTTCTATCTAAAGGAACGAGTATCTTCATTCATCTATGGTCTGTCTATGAGACTATGTTCGATCGACGGATTAGCAAAGACCATGACGTTTTATTCAGCATAAGTAGAAATTTCCATCCGATCTTGCAAAATGAGGCTCAAGAGCCTTTGTAGTTGTACACTGAATTTGTTATATCGTAATCTACGCGAGAACCCGTTACCGGGAGATAATTTATCAAGATTGCGATCAAGGAGGGGAAGGCAAGTCGACGTTATCCTCCAAGCGAACCACCTTGGATTTAGGGACAAAAACACGATGCTCATCTACCCAATCCAAGACCTTCTCGAAGTTTCTGCATCGGTGAGGAATGTTGAAGTTAGGGAAAGGATCTTTGACCCCTTTCACCCAATCGTAAGTGAGCATTGTAACGTCGCCACGGCACATAACGATCTGCCTGAGCATTTCGATGCAATGGTCTGTGGTGCAACATAAGCGGGACAAGGGACAAGCAGGAAACAATACAAGTACCGAGGTGAATGCGGAAGTCTTCGGGGGATTCGTGCATGTCGCCATGATGATAGTAATGGTCACCCCAGCTGAATCTGCGAAGCATGTCCTGCAGGGGAGTGAGTGAAGATTCACAGCCTCCTTTCATTACGACTAACTATGCAATGGAGCTGGTGAATGACTTCTACTGTTGCCATGTAACCTCCGCCATATTCATCCGGATACCTAGCCATGACGGGAGAAGGTTTCTCCCCTGTTCTGAGCAGTTGCTCAAGCGTCATACGAACTGGGCGCGCTGTAAAATATTGTCAGTAATTGCGGATGACGGGAATGAAGCATGAGGTGCAACCATCGACTGATATCCTATTCCAAGCAGCGTCGACTTCTGGGGACGGACTGCCACGATATATGGAAGGAGCGCCCAGACTTCCATTGAATGTTATAATGCCGATGGATTCGATGGCTTCGTTTGCTGGAGCTGTGTCAGACGTGTGAGTAAGGTCCCGTGCGCTGACGCTATTTGTCCACCTACAATACAGAACCACATCATCGATCGAGGGTGCCCGCACCCATAGTATGAAGAAAAGCATTGTTATAGACATCAGTACACCGTGGCTTAGCCATGGCCATAGGTAAAGGAAGCGGGATCTTGGAGGTCTGGTTTCTGCGCCACTATCAAGAAGATTCGCATCGTCACGATCGTCGACTCCATCGACAGGAGAATACAGAGATGAATATTCCTTGCGCATAACTCGATCTGCAGTTAGTGGGTCGAGTGTGAACAAGACGGTCAGGACGTTTGGAACACTTGCAGAATAAGTAAGAGTGCATCGTGCCAGTAATACTACGAGATTTGAAATCCCAACCTAGAATCGAGGACCTACGTAAGGGCTAGCGTTTGCTTACATCCCGTGAGCGTTCGAAGTCGTTGATTGGGAGATAGTAGTATGTGGTGCCCTGCTCCAACTCGGCCGAGCCTTGTTCGATTCCGATGTTCGGAAGTAAGATTCAAGTCCGAACTTCAAGATCCGCAACGCCAAAACCCCCCAACACCATCGAAGCTTAGAGAATAAGGAATCAATATTTGAATATCTACAATCTAAGTATTTCATACTGGCGCTTATAAACTCATTTCTCGTGCATCCTAAATTTAATGATGACATCAATTGATCAGAAGTGACTCTACAAAGTGTGTAAAAACATGATAGCTAGTGTAACCTCGACGCGTTGGCAATGTGCGAAACGCAACGAGCGCCGCATGTGAGGGCACGCAAGGACATACACACAACTGAAAGTATGAGTGCACATCGTAAAGGCGGGTGTGCCGATAAATGGCGGGAAATCCATAGTTTTACAATCAATTGAAGACAGACAAATAACAAGAAAATTTACCTAGTGTTTGTTTTCTCTTCTAGCGGATGAATACAGCCGCGAGGAGGCATGCGAGTATTTGAGGTACATAGGGCGTGTACAAATGGAAGGGGGAGCAAGGAATGGGTCTGCGGTATGGCACGAACACAAGCGCCAAGAAAAAGGTGCTTGAAGCAGTGATTCAAATGGTGCAGCAAACATGAAAGCTTGAATGCAAGCGGTGCCGGGCACATAGATGAAGGTAGCCACAGGAGGGCAGCAGAAAGCAGGGGTAGTATGGCACAGAGAACCGCAGCGACGGAATATGTTATTTCTGACTATTTCTTGCATTATGTCACTGCAGGAGGTTTCTGAGGTCTCACCATTACGTTCTTACGGAATACTGCTGCAGTGTGTGTTGTCCAAAAAATCTGACGACCGAGAGTTCACCAAAGTTTCAGCCATAAGCCACAAACCTAATACCCTAAGTCAACGCTGAGGACCGACAATGGCCGATATTATGGTGCCTCCTTCCCTTGGTTCCCGCTCGGTATATGCGGCGTCAACTCAACCCTTCAACGTACCCAGTCGCAGACCCTCGCAGACCTCATTGATCTAACCTACGGCTAGGGTTTATCCATCCGAAAAAGGAAACAATGGACTTGTTCGATTCTTGGAGTTTGTCTTCTTCGCTCAGATCGGACTCTGCAAGTACGTTGGGAATCCCCATACTTTCGGAATTTTCCTTGTGACTTCTTTGTGTCCCGCGGCATCCGTCGAACGCGACCTCAGCTGTAGCCGTGGTATGTGGTATGTCCGATGATTCAACGACACGTCATGCTCACGAGTAGTAAAGAACGGTGGCGACGGATGTACAGACAACAGGAATATTACACGACCATTGGGTTAAGGGCGAGTCATAATCTGCTTGTGCCGCAACAACGTTCACTAAATTGCCCTTCAAGGAGTTGCGAGAAAGTAGGTAAGCCTTTCATGGATGCATTCTTATCATAGATTTTGGACGCTCGATGCTCATATAATCAGCTGTAAGTGGTGTTTTACTGCTATTGCTTACCATGTTGATTGTCCGACAGGACACATTGACGAAGCGAATAGGGGTACGTCATTCCACGACAATGGTCGTCATATAACACGCAGTGACATCACCGTTGGGAGATTCCCTGCTTAGAAGTTCTTCGTACTCAATGAAGTCACTTTTTTTCTCGAATTTAGTATGTTCATTGGGATAATCCACCATATATCGGACAATACTTATTGACACATCGGGGGTTTTAACATTTTGCCTCTTGCAAGATTTCAGTCAAAAGCATATCTAGACATGGCTAGAGCATTCCAGACCTGGCCTAGAGCGTTCCAGAGTGCTCTACATTACCTTTCGAATGTAATTTCACTGGCGACAAAAGGTGGTAAAATGTCAGTTTCTCCGCTGTGTGACTAGCCTAGGGGGCCCCTCAGGCTGCGCCCCGATGTTCTTCGGAGAAGGGCTTTTAACTTTATGCAAGAACGTATATAAGCCCTTGCGATTCTGACGAGGTCTATCGAACATTGACACGGTGGCCATTCCTCTCGATTACAACTTGAACCATGCAGCTCTCCCTTATTTTCAGCACCCTCGTGTCCTTCGTCATTCTTGCTGCGGCTTATCCCACAAATTGTGAGCACTTATACATCACTTGAGCGACCAAGACTGATATACCACGCAGCTTTGGCGGAGCGCGAGGAGCTCGACTCTAATCTCTTCGGGTACACAACTTACCCCAAGAAGCTGCTTGACGAGCGTTGTGAGCACTTATGCATCACTCGAGTGAGCAAGACTGATGTACCACGCAGCTTTGGCGGAGCGCGAGGAGCTCGACTCTAATCTCTTTGGGTACCTAACTTACCCCAAGAAGCTTCTTGACGAGCGTTGTGAGCACTTATACATCACTCGAGTGAGCAAGACTGATGTACCACGCAGCTTTAGCGAAGCGCGAGGAGCTCGATTCCAATCTCTTTGGGTACCTAACTTACTTTGATGAGCCTGACAAGCGTTGTGAGCACTTATGCCATCACTCGAGAGCGAGACTGATATGCCACGCAGCTTTGACGGAGCGCGAGGAACTTGACTCCAACCTCTTCGGGTACCTAACTTACTTTGATGAGCCTGACAAGCGCGAGGAACTTGACTCCAACCTCTTCGGGTACCTAACTTACTTTGATGAGCCTGACAAGCGCGAGGAACTCGAGTACTCTGGTGAGACCGAGATGCATGGGGAGTAGGCATATCCCCGAAAGAGGTACTGTTCTTTTTTGTGACTACTGTACGTGTCAGTAGTGCTTTTCAGCTTTGGGTGAAGGAGGTGTCGTGATAGTGTGTCTTGTACTTGTAGTTTGTCGAATTTTTTCGTAGTATGCTTGTCATTGAGTTCACTCCCCAGTTGTTTGTATCAGCTTCTCGGTTGAAGCCTCACGCCTGAAGTTCGAGCACTCAGTGCTCAGCTCCTTTGATATTCTCCATGGCATTCAAGGGATGGTGAAACTTTCAAATAAGCATGTGTAGAATGTCCATCTGAGACAGATGCTCCAAATCCAAATTCCCTACTTATAGGTAGTGGGTGTTGTACACCATCGCTGCAAACCACTATCTCCGTTTTTTTGGCTGCCCGATGCAAGATCTTGTTCTACCACCGAGATCATTCTCGCTCCACAATTTGCTCCGCCGTTTGATTTGGGTTCGGTTCAATCCAATACATACAACTGCAATTGCGATGACTGCATTAATTTCTTACAACCTTCCCGAGGGGGGAGTGAATGCTACACTTCGTCAATAGACGCTTAGCAGAAATACGAAACGAAATCCGTCATATTAAATTATATTGAGAATGCACACGAGAAAACAAAGGAATAAAAATCCCCTCATACTAGACATCATGAATTCAGCTCCACTCGAGGTCACCGGCAACGTCGGGAGAGGCTTACAGGCGGTCTCAGACTCTGGCGAGACCGAGAAGAAAGGTAGCGGACTCTGCCCCATTCATGGGGCCTTACGTGGGCGCAGAACCGCCGCAAATCCCCCGGATCGGGCGAGATCTTACGAGCCACTAGCCCTGCCACTGGACCACCACCCATCCCCATCGAAACACTTTCGTCGCCAAATTTAAATTATGGATCCGCACATGTTGGGGCAACCCACTGGGTGGTACCACCTATATATTTATACTGCTGAGTGGCTCATTCTCGGAGTCTACTATTAACTACAAACGTAGTGACCCGAGCGGCGAGCATGCAGTGCGCTACCGACCATCAGCACGCAGACCCCCAAACTCTGTCTACTCTCTGCGATGACTCTGACATGGATTATTTAAACAAAACCCGAGGATTGGGCATACGTCTCTGAGGGAGGGGCGACGATCGTATTCTCTTATCGAGGACCTCATAATGTCCAGTTCTCTGGTCACGTCCCACGTCCCCGCCAACTCGCTCATGGGTCGTCAGATGCATCGGACAACGTGAAGCTGCTCAATGCCAATACTGAACAACCAGATGACCCCATCATGAAGCTTATAAATCGGCATCTTTTTCTCGCAAATGCACCTGATAAACAAGTTGTATGTACAGTTTAAAGAGCCCATTGGATGCGATGGTATTGACTCGAAGCCCGATCCAGCCGTTCACTTCTGGAAGATGCTGGCAGGTAACGCATGGATCCAACTGGGAACTCCGACTCAGACAACAGTCTGCGGGTGTCTCAACACAATCGAAAAATGCTGGCCTTCTGCAGAGCTCATTTAGATCGTTGGAGAGCCGTTGTCACTATCTTCCTGTTATTGGCCTGAGGAACGAAGACGCCCCTCCTTTCCGGGATTGTCAAGAAGTGGTCACCGTTGTGTTCTTCGTTTATGGATGATGTTGTGTTCAGGAAGGACACGCTCGCGACGATGATCCTAGTATCCTGACGCCAAATATGGTCATGTCTGAACTTAGCATCACAGTACTGATTGCCACACATACCCACCCCATTCAGTACATGTCTCGTGGCCCGCCCTGGGGGTTAGTGACCCAAGAGTCAGAATTCAGATCACTTCGTGCTGATACGATGATCGCAGGCGCACTTCCATCAGCACTTCCACCACCCGCACGGTCTAAACACCGCTAGATTTTTCTGTCTATGTTACTCCTGGACAGCGACTCTTATGCGTGAGTCGGGCTACAAAAGTAAGTGAGACGCTTCGCTTTCGTGGAGCGTTGCAGCATAATGTATCAATTTTATGTACTACAAGATTGATGCACTAATAGTGCGACGATTCCGCCAAGCCCCCAGTGTTCACTCCCCCAATATATTTGTGAACGCGCGGGAGCAAGTACCACGATATTCCTTACGCATGATGAAAGGCTGAGGGGAGTTCGACAGTATCTTCAAGGCGAGTAACGTCAGATTTATCGATATGAACAGCGTGCTTGCTAGCCCATTCCAAGATTTTCTCGTAGTTCCTGCATTGATGACGGGTGTTAAAGTTAGGGTATGGGTCCTTGTGTCTCTCCACCCAGTCCCATGTGATCATCGTCACGTCGGCATTGCACATGATATTCTGCCTGATCATTTCGATGCAGTGTTAAAAGAGTGAGAGCTAAGGTAGCGCGAGCCTCAGTCAACTGTAAGAGAGACTGAGGTGCGAGGACAGCATTTGCCCATCTTAAATAGCGAAGAGGAAAATGTCAGTAACTAGGGTGAGTGACATGCGATGACAGTTAGCAGATATATGAGAGTGGAACCGTTTGATATATGTAGGTGAAACCGGTTCGGGTGCTCTGACGGATCACCTCCCAACACTCCCACTCGTCAGAGTGCCCGACTGGTCTTGACGACGTAGCCCCATGTTTTCCCGGTGCTGAATCCCAGCTGGACGAGGTAACGCCTTCGTCAGACTATCAGCGATCATCTCTGAGGTGGACTTGTATTGGAGCTCGATTGTGTTCATGTCGACGAGGTTACGGATGAGATGGTAGTGGACGTGGATGTGCTTGGCTCTTTCGTGGAACTTGGGATTCTTCGAGAGCGCAATGCTGGCTTGATTGTCTCCATACAGAAGTGCAGGGTCATAGAGTTCTGGGTCGAGGCGGAAGTCATGTAGAAGTTGGATTAGGTATAGCGCTTCGCGGGAAGTGTTCGACAGGCCAATATACTCAGCTTCCGTGGTCGAAGTGGTGACCACGGATTGCTTCTGAGACTTCCAGCTGATAGGCCCCCCAAACAGCTGGTAGACGTAAGCGCTGGTAGACTTGCTAATTGCTATCGTCTCGATCCGCAGCGTAATCCGAGTCCGAGTGCCCGATGAGTCCCTCATTCGTCAATCCGAAGATGAGTACGAGATCCGCGGTCCCACAAATGTATTGAAGAAGGTGTTTGAGTTGGTGATGATGGTCGATACTGGGGTTCTCCATGTAACGGGAGAGGCATGAGACTGCGTAAGTGATGTCGGGGCGAGTGGTTCACATAGCGTAGTTGAGTTCGCCAATGGTTCTGCGATATGGGATTGATGCGATGGCATCCGCTTCTTCGCTTGTCGGGGGGCGTGTGGCCTTCTGTAAGGATATGCCAGGCGTCATAGGGGTACTGACTGGATTGCATAACGCCATGCCAGCATTCTCAAGGATTTTCTCAAGGTAAGCCTTTTGGCTAACCGTGAGAAGTCTCCTCTCTCGATCGTGTGTGATATGCATGCCGAGGAAGTGACGAGTGGGTCCGAGATCTGACAGATCAAAATGTCGCTTGAGCTGCGTCTTGAACTCGTCCAGGTAATCGCGGGAATTCGACGCTGCAAGCATGTCGTCGACATAGACGACGAACCATATGACTTGGTCCCCTTCGTGGAGAATGTACAAGCTGTGATCAGCCTCGCTCCTTATGAACCTGAATCCTTCTTTCCACAGGTACTCATCCAGCGTCTGATTCCACTCATACCCCACTTGCTTCAACCCGTAAATCGCTTTCTCCAGCTTCCATACCCAGTCCGGGTGTTCAGGGTCTTCGAAACCGGCCGGTTGCTTGAGATAGATGTCCTCTTTGAGGTCAGCGTTGAGGAAGGCAGTATGGACGTCCATCTGGTCCAGTTCGAGGTCGAATTTCGCTGCGAGAGTGAGGAGAATGCGAACCGTATCGTACTTAGCAACCACTGCGAAGGTTTCTGTGTAATCGATGCCCTCAACTTGCGTATACCCTTGCGCGACGAAGCGTGCCTTGTGACGTTCCCTTCTTCATCAGTCTTTACCGTGAATACCCATCTTGAGCCGATTGCTTTGCGTCCTTCTGGGAGTGGTACGAGTTGGTGAGTTTTGAGGTCTTGCATCGACTGTAGCTCGGATTTGCAGGCATCTGACCATTGAGGCCATTCTGGCAGTGAGTGCGCTTTGTTGATGGTGTCCGGTATGACCATGCTTGAGCGTCTGGGAGGATCTGCAGCTGTGTGCATCGCCGACTCGGTGCTATCATGCTCGTGTTGACTGATTGGGGCTTCTGGCACATATGTCCAGCGTTCAGCGACAGGGACTCGCCGTGTTGGTATGGCCATTGAGGGTGCGGTGTGACCCGTCTGTGCCGGTTGGCGTGGGCGAGTGCTGCGACGAGGTGCAGGAGGAAGAGGTATTGGAGGCTGCTGTGGGATAGGCGGTGTTACCTGTTCGGTTGGGTCAGGGATTGCTGGCGGATTCTGCTCAGCAGGTGGGTCGTCATGTTCTCCCACTGACACCTGTGGTATGCAGTCAGCAGGGGTCAACAGAGGTGGCTCACCAGCCCGTGGAGGGACAGCTCCCACTGGTGCAGAGACGCCTCCCACTGATGAGGAGACATCAGGGAGATTCGCAGAGTCACTGAGAAGAGGAGCAAGAGGCGAGGAGGCAGGATCGCCATAGAAGACGTGTTCGTCGAAATAGATGTGATGAGAGCGCATGACACACTTGGCAGAGGGGTCTCAGAGAGCGTAGCCCGCATTGCATACGTGGCCAAGCAGGAAACAGCGCTGAGAGATGAATTCGTACTTGTGGTGAGTGTCCTCAGGAATGTGCGCGTAGGCAAGACAACTGAACGGGCAAAGATAGCTAACATCTGGCTTGCGGCCATAGAAAGCCTCAAAGGGTGTACGGCCAGTGAGAGATGACGATGGGAGCATGTTCTTAATGTGGGCAGAGTTGAAAATCGCCCAGCCCCAGAAAGAGCACGGGAAGCCACTCAAGTGGTGCGAGCTGAGTGCGCGAGTGACAATGGTTTGGTGCCTGCGTTCGGCGACACCGTTCTGCTGAGGTGTGTAGGGCATGGTGGTCTTGTGTTTGATACCACGCCCTGCAAGGTAGTCTAGGAACACCTTCGATACATATTCCCCTCCATTGTCACTGTGAAGCCGCCTGACGTGCCCACCAGATTGAGTTTCCACCCAGGGTATGAAGTGCCGGAAGCGGTCAAATACCTCAGACTTCACACGCATCAGATAGACTACTGAGTACCTGGTGTAGTCATCAGTAAACACTACAAAGTAGTGGTCACCGGTAGAGGAGACTATGTTCACTGGCCCCCAGACGTCGGAATGAATAAGCTCGGCGGCAGCTTTCGCACGACGTGCAACGGTAGGGAAGGGGAGTCTCTTATGCTTGCCCATAACGCAAGACACACAGTGGATCGTGTCAGCGTCGGCGGCATCACGATGCAGTGTCCCCTCGTCAATGTTCATCCCACTGACATGGCCTGTGGCCTTCATGATAGTCGAAAAACCAGCGTGCCCGAGATGACGGTGCCAGGTGTTGAGTGACAGTGACGCAGACGAGGCCTTGGTGAGCATAGCCCGTGCAGGGGTGGAGGCTGACACGTGATATGTCGCATCGAGTATATACAATCCACCTCTCTGGTGCACATGGGCAAGACATGGCCCATTCCCGTCATTAGAACACAGTGTTCCACCCTTGGAGGTCGTCGTGAAGGATATGCGAGTAGAGGCGAGGGCGGAGACCGAAATGAGCGTGCAGCGCAAGGCAGGGACATGCAGGAACTCAAGATTGTGTTCCGTCAAAGAATCACCGTACCAGAGAACAAGTCTTACTGTGCCCCAGCCTGGGGCAAACACCACATGCTCATCAGCTAGCGTCACACGGATGGGTTCACGCAATTTTGTATAGTGAGAGAAGCGTGATATTTCTGGCTCCATATGAGCCGTTGAGGCAGAGTCTACATGGAATGACCCAACCAGTAAGGTAAGGGCTGATGTGATACTGGCTGAGTGATCTTTTAGGGTCAGGATGAATGAGGGTGATGTGATGGAGTTGTCAGATTGGTCTGTCGATGGGAGCTCCATGTTAGCGGCGACAGTGGCAGGGGAGGAAGGACGAGGTGCTGACTTTGGGGCCTTCTCGTCCTTGGAGAGTTGCGCGCGGCACTGTACCCAGACATGTCCGGCTTTCTGGCAGTGCCCACATTTGGGGCGCCATCCCACTATCCACCCATCTCCCTTCGTCTCATCAAACCCTTTCGGCGGAACATGGTCACCAGTTTTGGGGTTGGATGAGTTCCCCCCCCAGTGTCCAGATAGCATGGCTACGTGCTCCGAGGCGCCACTGGTCCCGGCGCGATGCAGCTCCTGAGTTTTCAGGCGATTTACGATGTCGCTGAAGTCCAACAAGGTGTCGCTATTGACTAGAGTTTGACGGAGAGGATCGTAGTAGTCAGGAAGGGTGCGCAGTAAGACGTGTACAAAGATAGCATCTGGGATTTTGTACTCGTCCTTCGTGGCCGTAGTAGTGACAGGTGCGGTGGTTGTTGCAACAGAGAGGGGTGCGGTGGTCGTTGCGACAGAGAGGGCTGTGAGGTCCGACTTCAGGACAGTGAGAGTTTGCATGGTTTCGGCGATGGAGGTGCTGTCATGCGCTTTGGGAATGGTGAACAGGCGGTCAAGATACTGATTAAATCTAATAGCCTTTTGAGGAAGGTATTTCTTTTCCAGTGCGATCCACGCCATGTGCGGATCATCTATGTTGTGGAGATACACGAAATCCTGCGCATCGATTGCTGTGGACAGAGCGCTGAGAGCGAGGAGTCAGCGTTGCTTGTAGACTTGTACTCGCTCATCGTTTTTCTCTGCGCGAATGATATTTTGATCCACGTCCATGAGTGTGGCAGGAGGTGATGGTTCCTTCTCGTCGCCATTGATGTATGGCCATAGTCCAATGCTGCCGGACCACATCTTAAAGCCAGTGGCCCATTGAGAGTAGTTAGATCCGTCGAGGGTGAGCTTCTCATGCAGATATCGTTCAGTTTTGGGAAGGGAGTCAGAGGATGCCATGGTTGTGCCAGAGCCGAGTGGTTATCGGCGAGAATGAGAGATTTCGATGAGAAGATGTTGCTACCCTTTAGGCAGGGCTCATAACCTGTTAAAAGAGTGAGAGCTAAGGTAGCGCGAGCCTCAGTCAACTGTAAGAGAGACTGAGGTGCGAGGACAGTGTTTGCCCATCTTAAATAGTGAAGAGGAAAATGTCAGTAACTAGGGTGAGTGACATGCGATGACAGTTAGTAGATATATGAGAGTGGAACCATTTGATATATGTAGGTGAAACTGGTTTGGGTGCTCTGACAGATCACCTCCCAACATGCAGTGATCTGAAATGTATATCATAAGCAAGAGGGGTGGAATATGTAAGAAAGATTGTTTACCAAGATGCATATGGATGACGTAGGGAGCATCCTGGAACGAAGGTTCAATAGGCTCGTAATACTCGATCCAAGAGGCTTTGTGAAGCAAGTTCTACAGAAGTGTGAGCGAAAAACTACCAGACTCTCAATGCGATATAGCTTGCCTGTCATATCCCATATCTCTGACATCCACAAACTACTTCCATCAGCGCGCTTCCTCCGGACCGCCGGACCCGTACTCCGGACAGGTCCGCTCCACCGGACCTAACCCAAATCTAGAATCCCCCTTACTTCCGGTCCTCCGGCTCATGTTGGTATCCGCCTGCTTATTGATCTCCGGTACCCGTCTCATCTCCGAGTTCATTTCTTTATGATCCGTTTTACTTTACTTGATCCATTCGGACTTACTAATGTACTCACCATATGCTTTCCTCACTGCCTCTGAACTCCGGATTACTGATCCTTAGCTATACCTATAGTATATAAACTCTTGTACTTGTTGTAGATACCTCAGTTCGAATATTAAACATAGTTCTGCTCATTCCTGCCTCTCCGGACTTGAGTTCTCCGACTCTTGTCAAACTCCGACACTAGGCTAAGGGTTGACCCCTAAGTCTATTCCTATTACCGGCTCTACCTTCGGGTAGTCTACCTCTGTCCCTTTCTGCTACCGGCTCCGGCCTTAAGCAGTCTACTCTTTGATTTGCGTTCTTCAGTACTACCGGGTTACATCCCACCGGACTTGGTACTAACACTACCGGACTTGGTACTAACACTACCGGACTTGGTACTACCGGACCCCCTGAAATTAGGGGCACGTACTCGGGTAAGGGGCGCAGTGCACGAGCTGAAGCCAAGCCCCTCAGATCCAGTCCTCCTTTGAGCACGGCCTTAACATTGCCAGACAATGCATTTGGTGAGTGGCTTCCAAGGATACCATGAAACCTCCACCAAATTTCTCCGCATACTTGACTTTAGAAGGTGAATCTACTTCACCAGCTTTGAGTATCTCCTCAAGCGTCATTCGATTTGGTAACACTGGGGTTTCATTGGAGGTGAATTACTATGAGCCAATATAATGGGACAAATTGGGACGATGCACCATCATGAGATATTCTAGCCCAAGCAGCATCTATTTCTGGGGAAGGGGGGCCATGATATATAGAAGGATAGTCGATGGTTCCGTTAAACCTCACAATCATGGACTTGACAGCATCACTTGCTGGAGCTGTGATGGATCCTTAGACTATATGGCGACTGTTTGACGATGTCTGTTCACTCACAGTATACAGGAATGTCGTCGCGCAGGCGAGCGGAAGGCGTGCCCATCCACCATCAGTGAACTGGTGAAGGTTTTAGAAGGGTATATATGACGATATATAGAACATAATCGCAAGAACCAGCATAATTCTGCTATGGAGAATCACATTGTTATCTTTGGCCTTATAAAGGGAAGAACATATCCAGATTTTGCTACGAAAGTTTGTGATTGGGAGGGGGTCCTGATGTCACCCAAACTTGAACTTAGAGGAATTTGCGTCCTGTTTCAACTATTAACACCACTTGCTTGAAATTACTGGTTTTCATCAACTGAATAAAAATCTTTCATATAAAAACAAAGGCCTGTATCTTCCAGGCGATGAGAATGTGTTCATCAACCGAGCGAGTCTACATTTGCGTCCTGCTGCAGCTATAAATACTGCCTCCTTGAAAGGGCTGATTTTTGTCAACTACACAACAGTCTTCCATGTAAGAATAAAGGCCTGTATCTTCCAGGCGACGAGAATATGTTGATTGAGCAAGCAAGCCTAAATTTGCGTCCTGCCACAGCTATCAACACCACCTGCTTGAAATAGCTGGGTTTTGCCAACTGTATGAAAATGTTTAATGTAAGAAACAAAGGCCCGTATCTTCCAGGCGACAAAAATATGTTTTTTGAGCGAGCAAGCTTGAATTTGCATCCAGCTGCAGCTATTAACGTCATCTTCCCGAAATATCTGATGATTGCAGACTATATATCAATTCGGAATGTGTTTGAACATGCCGTACCATTTCACAGTAGTGCAGCATATGTTGATCAGGCGGAAAACAATCAATTTATATCATGCCCCAAGTATCTAGGCGATCTGGTTTGGGTGATTAACAACTAGCATTGGTATACCAGTTGTGACTGCGTACCAAGAAGGCACAGCCGTACACGGACACTGTGCATTGTTGCATAGTGCTTTAGGATAAAACTTTGCCGCCGAGGGTAATGCCTCACCTCGATATCCCACTTTCCATTCGACGACCTCCAAGTGTTCATCTCACATAATGATACTTTCTGTCTTGTGTATTAGCGAGAGACCATAAAAAATAGAGATCCTTGTGGTCGTACTGTAGGTCCTGGATCCAGCTCAACAAACTTACACAGTAGTACCCGCGATCTGATGCCAGAAGTGTGATATTAGTGCGAATCCCTGAGAATATGAACATAGCCATGGTCGCCCAGTATGTCCTGGATCCAGTTCATCGAACATACGCGGGCATATCTGTGATTCGGTGCTAGGATTGTGATATTAGCATGAATACTTATAAATACAGACATAGGCATGGTCACGCTGTATGTCCTGGATCCAGCCTATCAAACATACGCAGGCATTTCGCAATCTGGTGCTAGAATTGTGGTATCGATGCGAATGCTTTAAAATACAGACATGGACATCGTCACACTGTATGTCCTGGATCCAGCTTATCGAACGTACGTAGGCGTATCCGCAATTTGGTGCTAGAATTGTGATATTAGCATGAACACTTAAAAAGACAGACATAGACATCATCACGCTGAACTTCCCGGATCCAGCTCATCGAACATGCGCAGGTGTATCTGCAATTCGGTGCTAAAATTGTGATATTGGCATGAACACTTAAAAAGGCAGACATAGACATCGTCACGCTGTACTTCTTGGGTCCAGCTTATTGAACATATGCAGGCGTATTCACGATCTGGTGCCCTGACTGTAGATCACTCATGGTTTTCCATTCGTTCCACAAAAATCAATTATTATGATACTAATAGCAGGATAATACTGTGAAACACGCTACAATTGTAAGGTTGTGACAGAGCTTAGGGTGAATCAAAAGAGAGATCATCGTGCTGCGCCCTCTGCCTCGCAAGAGTATTAACAGACATGTTTTGCTTTGCCGTAGTGCTGAGGTCATCGTGGTGACTCCTTCCGAATACTTTCCTGAACAACAGAGGTCAGGTGAGGTTTACTGG
The DNA here is from genome assembly GCA_016584345.1 of Suillus ampliporus. NCBI lineage: Eukaryota > Fungi > Basidiomycota > Agaricomycetes > Boletales > Suillaceae > Suillus > Suillus ampliporus. The sequence goes on from JABCPV010000228.1 coordinate 55,185, forward strand.
GACAGTGGGGGCATTATATAACGCACCTCGTCCACCATTCCAGGAGTCTGTCGACCCTACGTTGCACATCTTGACCAGGGGGTCGTTCGAAGAAATCCACGATGGTTCGCCAAAATTGTATGTAATCAAAATCCCCATCAATGGACTGCCATGAGGTGACAGAAGAGAGTGTGAATCGAACCTGCAAAGTCATCATCACTATCATTAACCTTGCCAAACGACTTACTTGGCACGCGATGTAGGCGATAGAGCGAGGAATGACTTTTCTCATTTTGATGATCTGCGCTACATGTTTTTTGACTTTAACATCAGCGGTGGATTTCTTAGCGAGTCTGTTGTTTCGTATGACATCAGCCCCATCACCATCGCCCTCGATGTCCTTGGCTGAGGAGGGCGATGTGAATACGGCTTTGTAACCCTGCCAAAACTCATGAGATAACTGTTGGGCTACTCGGGTGCGACAAACCTGAAGGAGAATCTTGCCTTTGAAAAGCCCCGCCTCCAGATCATCTGGATTGGCGGTGTACTTGTCATATAGGAAAGCCGGGAAGGATAGATCCATCACAATATAGCCCTCCACACGATCTTGAATTCCTGCCCTTACCCTGCTGAACAATGAGTGTCTTTCGCAGTACTCCGAGCACACTACTTACACTGGGTCGTTCCAGTCAATTTCAGCCGGGCAGAGCAGCCTGCCACATGCATCGTTGGTAAATCCACGTGAATGCTTATCATCGGGGTTGACTGGGTGATCCGGCTTGAATTCTCGGTTTACCCATTCGGAAACGAGTGCTTTGAGTTTCGATGTATCGTCACCTCGAGCACAGTCGGCCCCCTGTCAAAGCTAAAGAACGATTATGAACATGAGAAAGCTTTTCACCGACAGGTAGCAAATCAACCATTTTCATCATGTGCAAATACTCGTCATACTCCATCTCCGCGCCCTTTTTATGGAACCATGGCAGGGTAAGGGTGAGGGTGACGTACTGTCATATCCCATATCTCCGACATCCACAAACTACTTCCATCAGCGCGCTTCCTCCGGACCGCCGGACCTGAACTCCAGACAGGTCCGCTCCACCGGACCTAACCCAAATCTAGAATCCCCCTTACTTCCGGTCCTCCGGCTCATGTTGATATCCGCCTGCTTATTTATCTCCGGTACCTGTCTCATCTCCGAGTTCATTTCTTTATGATCCGTTTTACTTTACTTGATCCGTTCGGACTTACTAATGTACTCACCATATGCTTTCCTCACTGCCTCTGAACTCCGGATTACTGATCCTTAGCTATACCTATAGTATATAAACTCTTGTACTTGTTGTAGATACCTCAGTTCGAATATTAAACATAGTTCTGCTCATTCCCTGCCTCTCCGGACTTGAGTTCTCCGACTCTTGTCAAACTCCGACACTAGGCTAAGGGTTGACCCCTAAGTCTATTCCTATTACCGGCTCTACCTTCGGGTAGTCTACCTCTGTCCCTTTCTGCTACCGGCTCCAGCCTTAAGCAGTCTACTCTTTGATTTGCGTTCTTCAGTACTACCGGGTTACATCCCACCGGACTTGGTACTAACACTACCGGACTTGGTACTACCGGACCCCCTGAAATTAGGGGCACGTACTCGGGTAAGGGGCGCAGTGCATGAGCTGAAGCCAAGCCCTCGGATCCAGTCCTCCTTTGAGCATGGCCTTAACACATACCCTACCTGCAGTCGATCTTGGCTATATAAGCGAGCGCATGTTTAGGACTCGCAAACTAGCTTAACGAGCGAAAGACTTACTCCACATTAGCTTCTTCATCACCAGTCAGGTCGTATCTTCAGTCATTTTCGGTGACAAGGTCCTCAACATTGTCGAACAAAGCGACAATGCGCCTAATTGCCCTTCCTTGAGCCATATAATGGTTTGATCGCCTGACTGATGGTGAGTAAAGGTGACTTCATACGTGGAATAAGTCACTATACCTTTCTTTCAATGCACGCCCTGCCTCGAGAATCTCTAACTTCTCCTCTAGCTGCGCGATTCTGTGTCTCTGTCTAGCCTGCAGAGATTCCGCTGCTGCCGCCGCAAACTCTTGGCTGGGCTGGTTCTGCTGGCCCTCTGAGTTCACTTGTGCTGTGCTGCCTTCATCCTCTCAGTGCTCAATGTGCGCCATGGAGATGAAGGGAAGATGAGAGTGTTAGAAGAGAGTGTCTTGAAGAAGGGCAAGATGCTAGATGAGCTTGTTCTATCCCAGCTCGTCTTATATGCTGGTCGGGAATCTCGGCTGGTGGTACTAGCCTAAAACACACAAACCTGTTTAGGACATCACAAAATAACAATGTTAGCATGACAATACCTTTTTAGGAAAATGGGATATGTCTATAGCTTGGCGTTAACTAAGGAACAGTTAATGACTTATCAGTCTAGCATGACTGACCTACAGAAATTTCGGCAATGTTGCCTGATGTGCATGAGCAGCTCCTAACAGTGGCAATTTCGCATTGTGTACCTTATCGTCACTGTGTCTCGAGCCCGAGCCCTTGATAGCATGCACGTCTCCTGCCACTAAGAATGGTCACCACATGAATCAGGACGGCCTTGGGTCCTTTTGGATCAAATGGCGCATCTTCCCCACCCTTGCTTTCTGCATCCTCTTCAACAGTGCAATCTCCGCGACATCGATTGTCTTCAGCATTCCTGAGCCTGGCCACAAAGCCAACTGGACGGAATTAGGCTCCTTCAATAGCTCTGTCCAGACATGTTCCTCGAAGTCAGGAGGAGCAAAAGGCGTGATCGCCAGGGTAGTAACACGGATGAGTGTTCGACCAAGTCAGCATGGCATCCCTATATTGGCGGCGACATCTTGGCCCAAATCGAATCCCACTCGAGCGATACAATCGCTTGCAAAGGCCCCTGAGCCAAAATGAACTGTGACAGCGCATCCACAGTTAGTCCACGCCTACAAATTCCTGTCATAGTCGCATCAGAAACAACCTTGTGCTCAAAACTTGGTAGGTGAACTAACCCCAAATGGTTGGGAAACGCGGGTCATCCCAACCCTTGACTATTCCGCTGTCCACGAACCAGTGCAATTTCCTCTTGGACAAAAGTGTATAGATGAAATTGAGAAGACTGCGGAGGTGTCAGTGACATTCAGATGCAAAACCGACGAGTAGAATTGACCTGAAGTCCCATATGGCGACACCGCAAATGCCAAGGGCTTTGATCATCCACTGATATTGCGCATTTCATTCTCGGTACCAGTTCCGGGCACTCTGCACATCGTAGAAACAAAACTTCAGCATGGTCTTGAAAGGGGTTCTAACGGAGAACAGCTGAGCACAAGATGAGCTATGATCGAGTGGAACTCACACGTTGTAACAACTCTTTGTAACGTAAAAAGCTCAATAATTTCCTCTTCCAACACACGATCATAGTGAGATTTCTTGGGGCCTACACAGGCCGAAATCATCCTTGAACTGTTCATGTCCTAAAGGACGTCGTTAGTGCGTCATTGTGGAGAGCGAAATTGGTATACTTCACAAGCCCGGGATATTTGCATTAACGGTCTTCTCATTCACATTGGCGTCTTCTACACCATTACCATCTGCTAAAGACAAACTAAATAAGAAACAAACTATTGATCAATCTGCACACCTTTGCAAATTGGCAGAAAGTGTTCCATCTAGTGATGGGGATCCATGAACTTCAAGTTCTTGATTTCCATGCGAGGGATAGCATAATGTGGTATGTCAGTTCCATAGATTTCGATCTGAAGGTGCGGCTGGGCCGTTTGGCGTAACTCTGATCGGTTTGTTGTCTTGTGCCTCTTCATCGAATCGTTCAAAATCTAGGCCGAACATCTCCATCTCGCAAATGACTTTATCTGCAGCCACCTGTAAAAGAATCAGAGCCACTACTTAAATGTCTAGACTACTGACCTTGATCGGCATGCCCGTCACATACAAACCACAAGGGAACGAAACACGCTTGCCCAATAATCTCTGGTATCCGGGAGCAAATTTGATATTGAACGCATGTCCCAGATGCAAAGATTCAACATTGCAACATTCATGTACGGGTAAGAGGAAGCCGTCTCACATAAGCCGACTTCGAATTCTTGAATACATCGAAACATTTAGCGCTCATAAACAAGATCTCGAATGTATGTATATGTATACGTAGTTTGACAGTACTGATTGATGATCAGCTGAGTAACTAAATGTGCGTACATATCTCGATGCGTATGAATACAAGTACACTAATAAAAGTCGAAGATAGCAATCACTGAGTCAGTCTAGCCTTGATGAGCCTCTTGTAGTTCTCCCACCGCTTCTTCAAAACCGGGCACTTCATGATCACTTCTTTGATGAGATTCAACAGTTTCGCGTACAAGTCTTTGAAAGCTGCGACCGAAAATTCGACATCATTGATATTGGGGGATATTCTGTCCCTGATCCTCCCCAAGGCACAACGGACTGCGACAGCGGCAACGCAAGCAAGACTATCAAGATTTTCCAGGTACTGGATGAGCTTCAGCTCGCGAACAGTATCTAAAATGACGTTGAGCACAACCTGGTTCTCGAGGAAGTGCCGCTGGCCGTCTGTACCCTGCCCCATAACAAAATTTGGGGGAAAGATCTCATCATCGAGGAGGTATGCTATGGTCGTTTGCTGGTGTTCAAGTTCGGAGCCTTCCGACCATATGGAAAGACGCAGACCGAATCCATCGAGGGCTAAATTGCAGGCGTACTTCCTGCAAGTTTGCATGATGCTTTTGCACAGTTCGGACAAGGTCATGTACAATGTCCCCGAATTGTACAATGCCCATTCGGCTCCATGCGCTGTTGACACGTAAATGAGACGTCAGTTCAAGAAAGAGGCGATGCCTACCATCCATAAACTTTATGGCCGCTTGCTTCAACTTCTCTTTGATTAACATCACTCTGTCTACCTCATCCAATAACAAACTGACATTGAGGGCGTGTTTGGTGATCTCCCTTTTCGCATACTTGACGATATGGCCATGGACCTTGTTTTTTTCGTCGTAAAGAAGATGAGGTCGCGCCACATGCTTGGCCCCGCACTAGCACTTTCTTAGCGAATAAGTGTTTGAAAACCTGATCACTCACCTTCCCCTTCCTTCCTCGTCAGTTGTTCGGCCCCGCCCAAGCGAAAAAAATCGAACCTTCTTTGGGTGTTGGCGTATCTGCCATGGGCTCTCGACGAGGCTCGTCTTCAACGTCTGGCGGTAATAATGTGTCCCCGCCCTCAGAAAGGACAGGCTTCGTAAATTCAGAGACGAACGCATTGAGGTACGGCGGAGGGTAGCGCAGCAACTCAAAGACGATATGAGAAGGAACATTTGGAGCGGGCACTGGGTCAGTCACATCTGGAGGGCTCGTATACATGGGAACCTCCAGGTTGAATGGATCGTGCGTGGGATTGGAGGAAGGATATGGGGTATCGAGGGTGAGTTCATCGTGGCTCGGAGGGAAAGGTGGCAGCAGTGGTATATCATCACCAGGCGTCTGAATGCCTGCATTCCAGGAACTAAATTGTTCATAGAACTGGTGGTTGGCGGGCAGTTGGCCATAGCTAAAAAGCCGCTCCGGGATTTGAACTTGAGGGCGACTGAGAATGCGCCATGGCGATGGTGTCGGCATCATTGCCACGCCTGCATATGGATTCGTCGAAGGATCAAAGTACCAGTGTTGAGAATGAGCGTCATGACGGTCACGGTTGATCGAGACATTGGCGGGGGGGAACAGATGACTCGGCTGAGGGGCAGAACCAGATGCATGTGGCTGTCCAGGATGCTGGCGACTGTGCCTGTGACGCGACAAGGAAGGCTACAAGAGGGTAGGATCAATACCTACATCTTCAACTAAGATGTTGCCATAATTGGGGTAGATCCTACCACCTGGCGGTTGGGCAGTGCTATTGGGCGCATTCATGACCAAGTGGTCAGAAAACTCATTGGATTGAGATTATTTGAGTGAATTTTGAGCTAGTCGGAAAGTCAGACTGACCTAGCAATGCGATGCGATGCGGCAACCACAATAGGAAAGGCATCGTTTTATGACACATGTGCAACAAGTTACAATGAGGTACACGCTTCAAATCCGATAGGGTGATTGAGCACAGAATGTTCAATCCTTCTGCAAAGGATAGCGTACCCCCATCTATCATTCGCCAAATAAGGCAGTAAGACTTAATGTTACCGACAATTAAAGTCATACTCCAAATAAGGCAGTTAGAACCATGCTTCTAATACATAGGATTACAGCCGTTTGCAGAACACAAGACCGGAGCGTTCTGCAAACGGCTGTAAAAAGGCACGTTCACGAGTTCAGGGTACGTCGTTATCACTCGGTTATCACTCGGTTCCTTCGAATGACTTCGAACACTGAGCAAACAAAGTCTGAACACCCTCACAGCATTCACAATGAAAAGACCCCAGACTCTACTTAAGTATCTTCGCCTCAAGTTAATGTTTCAGACACCACCGAGCGGTATCTATATAATGGCCTCAGACACTACGCAGAAAGTAATAGGTGCCCATTATGTATATTGTGCCGAAAACCTGATACAAAATCATCTGTTTGCGTGTATGTAGAAACACGCCTCGAATCATTGATGTCAAAAATCTGCAAATCTGAACGTCAGCCTGAGGACGATGTTGTATCTTGTCGTACCCAATTCATTTACAAGTGAGAACAGGTGGGACCAGTGTGGTGCCAATGACCGTATCACTGGTCTGTCATTAGCTATCGGCCCACCATGTCGGGATCACTGTCGTTCGCGGTATCAACTCTGTATCGCTACTAGGCTGGAACATGCCCCGGGAACCGTATCACGAACCACGATAGATCGGACCACCCTCTAGCATACGACAAATAACGAGTCCATAGATATATATGACAACATTTGTAACAAGACATAAACGAGAGACGAACTTGATGTTGGGACACAGGTAACAACGGATTCTGGGTACAAGTACATAGCGTAAATGAGCAAGTGTCTTGATGGACACTCTAGAAGTACTCTATGAAGCCAACCACTGACTAGTTGTCAATGATAATGGGGCTGTCTCCAACACAATTTGATGTGTCGCCCATGTCGCGAATCGGCTGTCTCTGCTTGATATGATCTTTTAAAAGATCGAGTTGAGTATCGGTCTCCCGGAGAGACGTCTTGTTGCATTGACGGACGGCAGTGAGAAAACCAACATCTGCCGCAGCACGAGACAGCAACTGCCTCGTAACAAGTGCTTTCAAAAGCATTCGGGTCTCCTGCTCTGATCTACGGAACTCCAAGTCTGCTTCCGCATACAGAGACATAAGGAGAGTGCGCAAGCCTATTTGTTTCCTCAAGTTCCCAGTATGTCGTAAAGAGGCGCATACGTTGGCGTTCACGAACAGCTTCCTTGTAATGAACAACATAGCGGCACGATGTAGGGCTAAGCCCATCCATATACTTTAAGAATACATCATCGGTCTAGAAATTTGATGCATATAATGAGAGTTATGCACATTTTGAAATCAGAGGGACCAACCTTGCTGTCCGGAACCTCCGACTGATTGTCGTGGTCAGGTCTGCCTAGTTGGCTATCAAAAGTATGAATTTCTTGAAAACAGGGCGGCTGGCGGTAAGGATGAAAAGAATGGAGGCTGTTGCCGTGATGTTTCGTATGACTTGGAGTCCACGATTCAGCCCCATGAGAGGTGCCAGGGACATAGTAATATGCACCGCCTGAACACTTAGAATCAGGCATCAAAGGGAAGCTATCCTTAGGATCCGTCTCTGAGACCATGCTCGTTGCTGTCATTGCCATATGAGTATATTTACACCATCTTATGAGTGTTTTACCTCTGGATGACAAGGGAGAGCTCGGGGGAGGACTTAGACCATAACCGGCATTATCAGGAGCGTAAGGGCATTGAGGTGGTGTAGACAGTGACTGACTAGGAGCACACAAATTCATGTTTCAGTGCAAACTTGGAGGGTAGGGTGGGCCCTCTGAAGAGTTTGCCAGTAAGCGATAAATAACTATTTGGACTTTCAAAGACCTTGAGCTGCAGGAGATTCTTAGTTCCTTTTCCCTGCTGTTCTAGAAAATTTCGCCTATGATCGGATCAGACGGGGACAGAAACTTGCGATATTGGGATAAGCTGATATCGACGATTGCCATATTTGGTTTAGGCGGAGATTGAAAGCTTACCGTTCTGGAAGTATGATGAAATGACTGTGTAAATGGTGACAAGCGGAAGTAGTAACCCTAGGAATCTCATGGACAGACAACGACTATTAGTACATGTTGGGGCATTCAATGGTTTGTGTGCAGGGAGGGCACAGATGCGGTACAGCAGGATATCCTCAGGCTGTGTATGGTCTCACGTCACATTCGATTTTAGGACCCCAAATACCAGCCTGAGTTGGGTAGTAGTAGGTGCAATGATGTGCTGATTTTCTTAGTACTTCAAGTTGCCCAACTGAGCACAATGAGCCTGAATATCAGCTGCGGTGTCCCAACCCTGACTCAGATATCTGCTAGTCCAGTGAAAGGCCAGTGCCTAAGGTGTTTTAAATGGACTTCAAGATTGCGAGTGTGATGAACTCAAGCCTTCAGACCGCACACAGATGGTTGGAGTGCACACCAATGAGACTGGCCTGGGAGTGGGCTGGCTCCACGGTACCGTGGCATAGCATTCTAGTAGTAAGCATCATCGACATCTAGTACTACTCACATGCAACCGTGCCCCTCCATGCCCCCAAATGCATAACACTCGGCTGTAGCCGTCCTTGGTCACGCGATGCGAACAGTAGTGCAATCCAGAGGGGTACCTGATGGACTTGCTGATCTGAATGATTACAGAACAGGGTTTTGATGAGGGCTGCCCATGACTGTTCTATGTTATAATTCCCACGTTTGCGGAGCCTTGGACCTTACTCCCTGAGCATACAAAGTCCGAACACCCTCTAGGCTATAGTGTCGAGTGTTGAGTGAGCGAGGAGGAGGAGGAGGAGGGGGGGGGGGGGGGTAGCTGAACTCGCTAGTCACGAGTGTGATTGTGCACAATTCGCTAGCATCCGAACTGAGCAGATTGATCTTAGATCCGAGTGACAATGGTACCCACTACCCCCGACCTTTTTGCGGTTACCAGTTTTGGAATTTGCGGGCTTCAAGCCTTCAAGAGAGTTATGGGTTAGGGATTTATCAACTTTGAGGCAGAAAAGTTTTCTAACGAACGAACAACACTTTGCCAGTGGATATGCTGTCACTAGCATCGCAACTATAAGAACTCACCGGAGCCAGCTTCAAACCACACCAGCCAGCCATGTCTGACTATGCCCCCTACGTGACTACCCAACCCTCTTGCAATTGGATCGAAGACATGATGGCGCATGTCCAAGCTGATCGATTGTCCGAATTTTCGACATTTGGCAGCAGTGATGACTTATCAATTTACTGGGAACCTGATTTATCATCTGTCACAGACCCGTTTACAACCAACTCACCAACAGTTACCATCCTCCCCTCCTCCTTCATCCTTCAAACCTCCCCCGACCCTTCCATCACCTCCCACCAGTAGTCCCAGTGCTAAACCCCTTTTGCGGTTTGGTGACACTGACACGTTGTGCACGTTTCTCACCCATCATCAAGGTGCTGTACTTGAGCAGTCGCAAACTCTTGAGCAGCCGAGCAATGATGATATAGTGGGCATTCACATTGGGCGACCTGATGAACAGAAGGAAAACAAGAGTGTGGTCAGTGACTGCAGCCTTGTTGTATTGTGTTGTACTAATGAGAGATCAGCAAGCTGAAGCCGGTCATATAAGGGCCATACGAGCTAGAGCTTTTCGCACTACCAGCACTCGTCAGACTTGCAAGAGGAAGATTGAAGACATTGAACATAATACCAATCAGGAGACTCTTGATATATCTCTGAATCTTGCTCCAGTCAAGACTGGAAGCGCATTTGCCGGGAGAAAACAGGTACAGACTGGCAGACGGTCCTCGACATAGCCAAGTATGGTGAAGAACGAAGCGGGCAGAGTCAAAATCCAGAGCAGGCGGTATGAGACAAGGCGCTTGGGCTCAATGTGGCGAATCTGGAGGCCGTTTTGTCTGACACCTGGTCCTTACATATGGTAGATGGTAGATGGGGTCACCTGACATGGTCTGCATGCGCTTGTATTATGTATATTACCATTAGCACTTCCCCACCCTTGACATAATGAACTCCACAGACTTTAGAAGATCGTGAGGGTCATCTTGGCTGCCCGCTGTTCCGAGAAACCCGATGAGCTCAGGACTTCTTCTACTTTAGCTTTCATGTTTGTATTGTCATCAATCATCTGGTTTGTAGGAGTAAGGCCCCATTTTCAATGCACAAAAGTAGAATCACCTTATTTTGCGTTGAGCACCACGTTCTCCAATTTTGTTCCAGCATCTCGATGACGCCTTTGGCCATGAATGTGGCATGCACCATTCTATTTCCCTCGAAAAGATGATTCTACCCAACCCATCAAATTCCTCGAACTTGATAGGGGGTGGAGGATCAAGAGAGGTACCAGTCGCACCACTGATGATTCAACTTGCGGTGCTGGTCGGAAGTTATTTTTCCCGACGTGCATCACCAGGTTCACCTTCGAATAAAGCTGTACGTTCGTGGATAGCCGCGACCAAAGCTCAGTCCTGGGCGAGCGATAAGCCTCATGGCAAATTCTCTCTGAACATGAGGATTGCGACGCAAATATGGGTCGGTGAGAGAGAAGCGGCGGAAGACAAGGGGTGATGATATTTGATAGGGCGTGTTGGATATGCATCATCGAAATATGGGAGATCGGCTTTCACAAAGTCTCCGATGATTATATCGAGTTTTCGTTGTTCTGGTCTTCCGAGGAGTACATAGCCTGTCGAGTCAGGTGACGATTTTAAGACAGAGAATTTTGTATGCACTTCCCCTGAACTTGCTTGTCAATTCAGCCGCCATCCGTGGGTCCATCTCAACAGCAGTGACATTTTTAGCTTTTTTCAAGAATCTTTACAGTAAGGTTACCCATACCAGAACCAACTTCGAGGACTTTATCTGTGGGGCAGGCATCATTGCAGCCCTTGTATAAGATTCTGATAAGGGAATTTGCCAGCGAGCTTTGAATAATCACGTGATCGTATTCACAAGGTTCGAACTTTCTGGTTCCTGTTCCTATGAGTCAGTACCACTGGGATCTCACTCATACTACATTCTAACCCTAACCCTAATACAGCAAACTTCTTATGTATTCCTCAAGACTTCATCCACACAAGCTCACCGCCATCTCTCTATCCTACATCCCCTGTCCAACTTCAATCCATAAACCGAAACCTCTGGTCATGCGTCTGAGGGTGTCCCAACCAACGCTCAACCATGGCAGCTCAATGGTTTGGGCCAGCTTGTCGATCGAGACACATTGCTCGACTGGATCTTGCCCAGGAT
>JABCPV010000229.1:0-66228 GCA_016584345.1 Suillus ampliporus
GTGTAGAGGCCTTGGGGAGCCACTTGGAGCGACAGGGGTGAGCAAGGAGTGACAGGGGTCAGATGACCAAATGGGGCTCTGGAAATTTTCAACAGAGCCACTTGGTTGAACTTGTCAATTGCAACACAAGGGGTGTTCCAACAGTCCAAATGGTGCTCAGACACAAGGATTAGGGTTTTCTAGGCTGTAGAATGCGATGGGAACCACTAGGAAAGGAATGGAGCAGTAGTTGGATGAGGAACAAGTGACTTGAGGTCCTTAAAGCGCAGGGCTCATAACCTGTTAGAATAACTGGAAGGATCAAGCCACAAGTGAGCTAATGAGAGTGAACAGGACTTAGTCCAGTGTCAGTTGCTATTCAGTTGTGTAAACTAATGAGTGTACTGTACCTTAGTCCAGTGTCAGTTGCTGAAGAGCAACCAACACAGGACTGGCTACCTATGGGCGAGTCTATGTAAATAAGTGTAAACAATACCTAATCAAGTAAGTGAATCACACAATATACTAAGTAATAGTCCAATAGAGTAAGTATTATCATAAGACAAATAACTCGCACCATAAGGTGCTCAATCACCATAACTAACAGTCAGAGCAGACCAGGCTGCTGGGGAACTCTATCTGGCTTGCTCAGTTGAGCAAAGGTTGCACATTGATGCCATTGAGGATGATCCTGCTCTTATCTGGTCTACCCTTGCCTCTGTGCACTCTAGCCAGCGTTGTAGTAGAAAGAAGAAGGCTAGGAAGCGCTCCAGGAAGACTCAGAGTCCCTCAGAGCCCACATCATTGCCCACTACCACTTCCATTCCTTGCCCTATCACCTCTACCATCACTGAGTTTGCTGGCAATGCTTGTCTTCGCTCTTTTGACCCTTCCAGCACTATCTGTCCTCTCCAACTTGATGCTGGAGCTGACTGGAATGCAGACACAGGTGCCACCTCCCACATGACTCCTCATCGTCACTGGCTTCGCAACTACACCCCATATCGTGTCCCTATCAGGCTAGCTGACCATACCACTATCTATTCAGCTGGGGTTGGCACTGTGGTCTTTCACCCAGTCATTGATGGAAAGAGTGTTAGACCGGTCGAGTTTTCAAGAGTCTTGCATGTCCCTGACCTTCGCAACAACCTGCTCTCTGTCCTCTATCTGACTCGCAATAGTGGCTTCCATGTCACCATTGACTCATCTAGGATGTCCTTTCAGCGTCCTGCAGGCACCACCCTCTTTGTTGCACCCATCAGTAGCAGCAATGCAGCTTTCCTTGATGGCTCCACTATTCCTCTATCTGAATATGCCTCTGCAGCGACTACCATTCCTCTGGACATCGACCTGTGGCACAGGAGACTTGCCCACCATCACTTAGCAGGGTCAAGACACTTATTGATCATGACATGGTCACTGGACTCAAGCTTGATTCAAGGGTAATGCCTGATCCTATCTGTGAGCCATGCTTAGCTGGCAAGATGCATGCAAACCCATTCCCCTCCTCTCAATGGCGTGCCTCTCGACCTCTGGAGCTTGTCCACACTGATATCCCTACCTCAGCTTCTCTGGCTATCGCTATTGGGTCACATTCATTGATGATTTCACTCGCTATCGCTTTGTACTCCCTATTAAGGCTAAGTCTGATGTCTTTGAAGCATTCAAGACATTCAAGGCCTATGCTGAGAACCAGTCAGAGCGAAAGCTCAAGATCCTCAGAGATGACAAGGGTGGGGAGTACATGAGCAATGCCTTCCTTGACTTCACCACTCAGTGTGGCATTGAGAGGCAGCACACTGTTCGTGCTAGACCACAGCAGAATGGGGTTGCTGAGAGAGCTAACAGAGTCCTCTCTGAGCGCATCACAGCTATGCTGGATGAGTCTGGCCTTCCCAAGGCCTTCTGGGGCGAGTGCTTGGCTGCTCTAGTCCATGTCTGGAACAGATGCCCCACTGAGGCCCTGGACAAGGCCACTCCCTATGAGCTTTGGAATGGTAGGAAGCCTGATGTGTCTCATCTTTGAGTTTGGGGCTGCACTGCCTATGTGCACATCCAGAGAGACAAGAGAGATGGACTTGGCTCTCATATGGAAAAATGCGCCTTCATTGGCTATCCTGCTGGCTACAAGGGCTGGAAGTTCTATAACCCCACTTCCAAGAAGGTTATTATCTGTGAGAGGGCTGACTTTGATGAAAGATATTTCCCTATGTCCAAGCGCCCCTCCACTCCTTCTATTCCTGTCCCAGACCCTGCCCCCATCGCTCCTATACCTCCAGCACCTCCTGCACATGTCCCTCAACCCACTAGACAGTCCAAGACTACCTCTAGAGCACCATCTTATTACTACCCATCTGATTCAGAAGATGATGAGTCTCTGGATCATGGGGGGGATTTGGTGCCTCCAGCAGCTCCTGACATCGCTCCTGTAGTCCCTATTCCTGATCCAGCTCCTCAACCAGCTCCTAATCCTATACCTGCTCCCAGACCACCCTCTCCCATTGGTATTGGTGCCAGATTGCCTCGACGCACCAGGCAGGCTCCTAGGGAGTGGTGGAAGCTCTCTCAAGCCCAGCTCAATGATGTTGTTGATGATGAGATTGAGGATGCTGACTTGGCTGCAGGATATCAGATGGCCTACTCTGTCAACTCATCCTCTGAGTCTCTGTCATACAAGGAGGCCTTGACTCGAGTGGATGCTGAGCAGTGGAACCAGGCAGCTCTTGAGGAGCTCAATGCTCACAGAAGCAATGGCACTTGGCAACTTGTGCCCAGACCTACTGGTGTCAAGGTGATTGGCTCCAAGTGGGTGTTCAAGGTCAAGCGCAATGCAGATGGCTCCATAGAGCGCTACAAGGGCAGACTTGTGGCCAAGGGCTATAATCAGCGACCTGGCTTTGACTACATTAAAATCTTTGCCCCCACAGTCAGGATGCCCACCATTCGAGTTGTCCTTGCCATGGCTGCCATTCATGACCTCCACCTTCGCTCTATCGACATCTCACATGCCTACCTCAATGGGGAGATGGACTGTGACGTCTACATGGAACAACCTGAAGGCTTTGCTGAAGGTGATCCCAAGAAGACTGTCTGCCTTCTCCAGAAGAGCATCTATGGCACCAAGCAAGGAGGCAATCGCTGGAACAAGAAGATGCGATCTGTGCTCGAGTCTATTGGCTACACACAGTCATACTCTGATGCCAGCATCTATGTCTATGTCAAGGGTGAAGTCAGGATCATCTTGCCTGTCTTTGTTGATGATATGACCTTTGCATCGAAATCCTCTTCTGCAATTGATCAGACCATCAAGGACTTGTCTCAGCACTTCAAGCTTCGAGATCTGGGCCCTACCACCCAGCTACTAGGCATCAAGATAGACAGGGATCGCTCCAAGCACTCCATCACCATCTCCCAGCAGCAGTACTGCCTTGACATCCTCAATTGATTTGGCATGTCTGATTGCAAGCCTGTCTCCACTCCCATGCAGCCTAATCATCGACTCACTCGTTCTCAGTGTCCCCAGACTCCTGATGAGAGTCAAGACATGAGATCCACCCCATATCTCGAAGCAGTAGGTGCTCTGATGTATCTAGCCACCACCACCAGACCAGACATTGCCTACACTGTTGGCTGCCTTGCTGGCAAGCTGTCAAGCACCTGCTTCGGTATCTCAAGGGCACTGCACACTAGACCGACAGCCAATCCGAAAACTAAGATTTCGTCGAGAATATTTGAGATATTGAAATGAATGTTTGAATATTGACGTGATGCAAACACGGTCGTGTCGTTAATGTATGTATTCACTCTACAACTCCAATGGACGTGAACTCGATCATTCAAGCTGTGCAGGAAGCATCACTGGAAGGACTAGATTCATTTGCTCGCTCACTGATACAAGAACGGCTCCCTACCAACTACATTGAAACCCTCAGTAGCAACAACAAGAATACTGTGGTACGAGTGCTGTACTGCAAGTTGCATAATGACGACATTGCAGGCCTTGAGTATGAGACACAACAGTTAAAACACAATGAAACACGGATGGATTGGTGGTCATACAATACCACAATCTTTGACTTTATTCTTCGCCTTCACACGTTCAGTCTGAGCAGCGCTTGCAACAATTTTGCACAGTACAGGTGCATGTTCGTGTATGACAGAGGAAAGAGTTGTTTCGACTTTACAGGCAAGAAGGAGATCAGGAGTGATAGTATTGAGCGTGACATGGAGGCACATATCACAGACATATGAGAGGGCATGCGGTTGCATCCACTCGAAAACACACACATGACTTCGGGGATCGTCCCATAGAAAATCCAGCACCTTCTCCAACCTCCCATTTCCCGATTGCTTCTCAGTTGCCGAAGGCATGTACATGCGATCTCGATAAGTCGAGTACAACATCTGAGACGGGTCCATTATCTTCACAAGTAAGTCCAGAATAGATATCCGACCATCCCGCAGTATTTTCAGTGCACTGCTGATGCGTTCGTGTGTAGACATCCGGCTGCCTCTGGTACTCAAATGGGAGGTTTGTGCAGGAGCTTCTGTGGTGAGGTCGATGAATCCAGAGTCTACAGACCGGTTGACATCAGTGTCGATGAGCATTGAGAGGTCCCCATCGTCCCTGGGCCATCCGAGTTCTTGAGACATCTTTCCCTTGATAACAGTGCTTGAGACCAGTACTATCTCAGAAGAAGCTAAAGTTTAGATTTAAATCATAAATAGGGCTGTCCGAGACGTAGCGCTGCCCTGCAGCGGCCAGTGGAACGAGAGCTGATCGCTGCTGGAGTCAATGAGCAATGCTACCTGGGACGACACGTTCAATCGAGAACTTAGCAAAGACTAATCTAACTCCCCAAAAGGGCTTGTCAGTCATGTTACTACTCCAAGGCATGCACTATCCAAATTCAAACCCAGATTTACCAGTCCCTCTATCAATGGTTTGCCTCATAGAGGGGCTGGTCACCAGTCTACACACTGATGGCAGTCTTGAACTTTCCTCCTGGATATGGACATATTAGAATAACTGGAAGAACCAAGCCACAAGTGAGCTAATGAGAGTGAACAGGACTTAGTCCAGTGTCAGTTGCTGAAGAGCAACCAACACAGGACAGGCTACCTATGGGCGAGTCTATGTAAATAAGTGTAAACAATACCTAATCAAGTAAGTAAGTCACACAATATACTAAGTAAGAGTCCAATAGAGTAAGCATCATCATAAGGTGTCCAATCACCATAACTAACAGGACATGTGTCGGTGAATCCAAATGCATTTCAGAAACCACTCACTTCCACAGTCACAGAAACAGCATCACCACCAGAGGCCTATCGACCTTATTGTCCTCATTGTCCTCAGACTTCACCACTGCCCTCTTCTTTCCATATTGCCTGCTCACCTTGTGTCTATTGACCATATCATCCTCATCATCCTCGAACTCCATCACTGCATTCTTCTTTCCATATTCCCTGCTCCCCTTCAGTCTCCGAAGCAGTCTCTGATCCTTGCTGGACCTCTTGGCATAAGAGTACGGCTGTCCTGTCTAAGGCTGTCTTCCATACCAGTGTCTCATATCTACTGATATGGTCTAGTGTTTACATGCACTTCAAAAATCAACGCGTGTGAGTTTGGCGTGTGAAAGGCAAACATTATGTTCTACACAATGGATGGTTATTCAAAATGATCCTACCTGCCACCCATTTTCCTGGCACAGCTACAAATGCGGTGGACCCGGCTCCAGCCCTGTGCTCTGGAGAGGATGAGGACACTGATGCTATCGTGCTATGAGATGATGTGTCTACTGCGTGTTTGTGCTACATGTCTGCGTGTGTTGAGACCCTGAGAACCTCTAAGACCTCTGGCACCCCTCTGCCTTGCCTGCTACTCCCCGTCTCACCGGTGACCCTCGTCCCACCGGCAACCCCTGTCACATATGCCCCCCCTCTAGAAGAGCACCTCCAGGTGCGTGACTCTGATCTACTTCTGCATGCTCTCGTTCCTCCTCTTGTTTGCTTTCGATCTCCAACTCTTCCATGTTTGCATCTAACTCATGCTCCCAAGTGTCCAACAAGTCTTCATCGTCAATGCTTTCTTGTAGCGCTTCTTGGAGAGATGCAAGAGCTATACCGTCACGAGGAATGAACCGTCGCAGTCTTCTTGCGTGGAATAGTCCATTAATAGGGAAACCCTCTAGGGTGCTGATGGTGTATGAGTTCCCGGTTCTCGATATGATGCGTCTCGGCGCTGACCACCGGGGGTTGTAGCTTTCGCGACGATGCCAGCGTCAAGTCTAAAGTGTTAGCGTAGACTTGTACTAATTGTCCTGGCTCGAAGATGACTTCACCTGCTAATGACTTGAGAACTCGTCAGTCGAAGGTTGCCTTGCACCGATTGGCGTGCGCAACTGCTTGGTCTGCACCATCCAATCGTTGCTGCTCCACATATGCCATGTGTACTGCGACATCTGCAACTGACGGTGTGTCGATATTAGAATAACTGAAAGGATCAAGCCACAAGTGAGCTAATGAGAGTGAACAGGACTTAGTCCAGTGTCAGTTGCTATTCAGTTGTGTATACTAATGAGTGTACTGTACCTTAGTCCAGTGTCAGTTGCTGAAGAGCAACCAACACAGGACTGGCTACCTATGGGCGAGTCTATGTAAATAAGTGTAAACAATACCTAATCAAGTAAGTGAGTCACACAATATACTAAGTAAGAGTCCAATAGAGTAAGCATCATCATAAGGTAAATAACTTGCACCATAAGGTGCTCAATCACCATAACTAACAGTCGATGGTACTTGACATTGGTGTGGGTATTGTGTTGACAACTAGCCCAAGTAGTAGTTCTTTGGGCGAGAATTGAAATGCGGGTATGATGCGCTCGTTGAGGTGCCGAACTGCATTGTCGAAATGATCTGGCCATGCTCGTGATATGTCCTCCACTCTCACATCCTCATATTCATCTTCCCCCAAGCTTGGGCTACATAGCCGTTTCAACCGTTCTAGTAGTTTCCCATTTGCATTCTCTACTAGACCGTTCACCCACGGCGAGTAGGCTGTGACCACGTGATGGTTCGAGTTGTGCACTGCGCACCATGCCCGCACATCTCTGTTGTCGAAGTGAGATCCTCCATCTGTCATAAATGTTTCGGGTGCTCTGAAGTTATACGTAATGGACTTCAGTCCATCTACCATGGTCTTGGCTGTTCTGTGCACTTTGAGTTTGGACCCCCAGACATACTGTGAGTACGTGTCAAGGATGAGTAGCACATTGTGGAAACCATTCTTTCCTTTAGGCAGGGCAAGGTAGTCGGCTATGAGCAACTCAAATGGATGATGGTGAGTGATGGGGTACATTAGTGTGTGAAGCTGTGTTGATCCAAAGTTCTTGCACTGGGGACATGCGAGGATCACGTTCATGATTGAATGGTCGAGCTTTGGGCTGTAGATGCAGTCCATCAGTTTGAGCTTGGTGAGATCACAGCCCCAATGACCATTGTTGGCGTGTTCTTGCTTGGCCATCTCTACTGCTTCTTCTTGGGATATGCACTCTAAGCGTGGTCGTGCTCTAATGGACTTCCCATCCGCGATGCGCCAGAGACGTCTGTCTTCGATGCTATATCCTAATGCTCGATGACATGCTCGTCTACGGTCTCGCTCTGACTTGGCGCCATCCAAATTGCACATGGCATCAATTGTTAGTTATGGTGATTGGACACCTTATGATGATGCTTACTCTATTGGACTCTTACTTAGTATATGATGTGACTTACTTACTTGATTAGGTATTGTTTACACTTATTTACATAGACTCGCCCATAGCTAGCCAGTCCTGTGTTGCTTGCTCTTCAGCAACTGACACTGGACTAAGGTACAGTACACTCATTAGTATACACAATTGAAGAGCAACTGACACTGGACTAAGTCCTGTTCACTCTCATTAGCTCACTTGTGGCTTGGTTCTTCCAGTTATTCTAATATCAATCACTTCTATGAACAGTGGTTTGTTTGCGAATCGAGTTCTGAGTTCTGTGACTGATGTGTTAGTAATATCAACATGCAATAGATCATTCACCAGGCCGTGTGCTGATTCCCAGTCCTCACTAACAGACCATGTGCTACCATCTCCATCTTCTCGCGGACGTCCTGACATGCGACGGCTTAATGCATCTGCCGCCATATTAGTGGTGCCTGCTCGATGTCGCACGGCAGTGAGCTGGTATGCCAGGATACTATCTCTCCATCTCGCGTGTACAAGGGATGCCCTGTCATTCAGCAGTGTGTCTCGAAGGGCAGTACAGTCTGTCTCGACTTCTACTGGAAATCCCCAGATTGTTCCGCCGAAATGGTCGAAGGCAAACTTGAGTGCCGCAAATTCCAGTAGGTAGGGTTTGTACCGTTCCTCTGCTGGTGACGTGCGTTTTGAGGCAAATCCAACTGGGTGCATTTTGGTCACTGCATCACCTGAAAGGAGCTGCATCATGAACCGTTGTGACAGAACAGCGCCGAATCCATCTTTGCACCCATCACTGGTGACTATGAATGGGGTTCCGTCGAACTTTGGTGCTTTGAGGATGGGTTCTGAGACAAGTATTTGCTTGAGTCTTAGGAATGCTTGCATGTGTCGCTGTTCCCAGAATTGTGCGAGGTTGCGCTCTCTTAGAAACTGCCAGTACCATCGTTTCATTCCTTTGACATTTGTCGGTGGTAGGTCAAGGTTATGAAGCAGGTCTGTGAGAGGTGCTGCAATCCTAGCATAGTCCTTGATGAGGGTTCGGAAATACCCCGTTAGGCCTAAGAAGTGCATCAGTTCCAATAGATTCTTTGGGACCGGCCACTCAGCTACTGCTGCTAGTTTTGCTGTGTCTGGTTTAATGCCGTCGCGTCCTACACGTGATCCGCCAAAGACGAGCTCTGTGAAGAAAAGCATAGTCTTTGATGGTGATATTGATAGACCAAGCTTATGACAACGTTCGAAGAAGGTGCATAGTCGTCCTAGCAATTCTGCGAAATCATCGCCTGCCATTGACCCATCGTCCACGTATAACTCAAGGAGCAGTTTGAGCATGATATCGTGGAGTGCTTGTGCTGTGAGATCACTACAGCACGATGGTGCTCCATGCACTCCCATTGGCATGTAGCAGTATGCTTCATACCCACAGCCTTCTGTGTAGAAGCACAGGTAGGGTTGACTTTCCTCTTCTACTGGAATGGCGTGAAATCCTGCTGTGAAATCAAGGACGCAAATATACTCATGCCCCGCTAGGCGCTGTTGCTTCGCGTTGATGTCTCCTTGTGGTGTGGGTGCTATGTCAGATACTTTGTTGACCTCATTGAAGTTCTGGCAGATCCGCCATTTCACTTTGGTGGGGTCGACAGGTTCTAGTATCCTGTCTGGTGCTGAGCTTGGTTCTATATCTGGATCCGGCGGCTCACCCAGTTCTATGCATTGCTGATTGACAATGTGGCGGATGTCATCTAGTGATAGGCTAGTGCCTGAGTGGGTCTTTTGTACAAGCACTGTGGACGCCACTGCCTTGACTTCGTCTGCTGGTATGAACCGGGTGATTCCTGCTTTCCTCATCTCATCCAGGATTGGAAACAGGTATTCTCGCTGTGGTTGTGTTAGCGGGCGCTGGTGGATTTTCTTAGAGAAGACTGCGTCCGACGGTATTGACAACCGGAACTTGATAAAATCTACTTGCTTCACTTCCCTGGTCAATAGTGCAAATGCATCCGTGAATTCCGCAACCAAACTACGTGCTATGGTGCGCTGGTCATCTGTAAGTTGTGGTCCATAACGAACAGTATTCATGATCATCTCCACTCGTGGAGGATAGAATGGTCCAAGTGGCATTAATCTAGTGAACATATCATTTGACGGGTTAGGATGCATGAGGTCTGGTACTTCACCAAGGGGTCTGCTATTCTCCATATCTTCTACTTGCAGCACAGTCTCTTGATTCTGGTGTACTTCTTGTTCTTCTATATTTACTAAGTCAGTAGGGTCTTTAGGTATAGAGAGGGGAAGGGAAAATATAGTTGCTGATGGAAAACTTATCGCTGTTGGAAGACATGGTTGAGGGAGTGGTTGAAATGGTGTGAGGTTATGGATGCCATGCTGTGGTCCGTGTGATGCGAAAAGGATGGAATCATTGCTGTAATCCTGTATAGCACAGGACTGTTCGAGGCTAAGGGAACTGTGGCACTAGTCTCATCAGTGCACTCTATGGGAGAATGAGAAGAAAGGGAAGGCATGGTAGGTGCGGTGGCATTATGTACAGTAGGTAGTGTATGTAATACTGTTGGAGATACGTGAATATGTGCTGACGGTGTGCATGTTCGTGGGACTACTACTGATCCGCAGTAGGCAGTGGTCCCTCATAGTTTTCCGGGCCCCACTCGTAACCAACTTCCTGTTGTCCCCAAGCACTGGTTTGATCCCACCATCCTTGTTCCTCCTGTACTGCAAATGCAGGTGATGGTGCTGACGCTCCATATTGCTGATAGTACGGTTGACTCGTCTGTGCGGCAGATGGACCCAGCTCTAGCCCTGCGCTCTGGAGAGGATGAGGACACTGATGCTTGCGGTGAGACCCTGAGAACCTCTAAGACCTCTGGCACCCCTCTGCCTTGCCTGCTACTCCCCGTCTCACTGGTGACCCTCATCCCACCGGCAACCCCCGTCACAGCGGGTCCTAAAGCTGCTTCTGGAAGTGCACCCCAAGCACAGCGAGTACCAGTGCAAAGTTGTCCCCGCAGGACGCAGGTGCAGCCTGTAACTGCAGCCATCACTCATCCACAGCATGCGAAATGTATCACCATGGATTCTAATTCCCTTAGTGCACCCTATGTCAAACTCATGCCAATTCTCAACAATGACCCAAACACCATGAACATTGACCAAGATGATGAAATCACAATACGGCGCCATCAGGCAATTAACACAATCAAGGACCCGACCATCGTATGTTCCTACGCTGCTAATATTCGAATGTTTTTGACATTTTTTCAGTGCTGTATTTACTGTCATGAGATTGGATCATATATATGGAGGTGCACAGGTGAAGGGTGCAGGATCCCGGTGTGCATCAGTCTGGCACAAGGGGACCACGGATGTGTAGATGCATCACCAGATCCTTTCACTGGGAGTGTCAGAGTGACCGAGGCAACATTTCTATGCTCTCGATGCCATCGTGCAGGTGGTAGTGCAATTATGGTGAGTCCATATATCACGTTAAACATCAAACACCAGTGAACGATGTGTTCGAACAGTACAAGGTCCAAGGGTACTTGGTTCGAGAGGACTTTCTCTATTGTAACTACTTCCTGCTTCTTGCTGTCTTCTTGTCGTGGAGTGGTTTTGGCAGCCCATATGCCTCAAATATAATCAAATCAACGCTCATGGAGCATTTCAGTCGTGACAATACCAGGGTGTGTATTCTGTGTTGTGGTGGCTGGATCAGCAACTCTGATAATCATCAAAACAGCTATGCATCTCATCACGTTCACTCAAAGCTGGCAATAATCATCCAAGTGCCATGACGCCGCACTTTGATTGGCTCCAAAATATCAATCATGAGGGAAACCTCCTGATATTTGTCAACACCCATTCTGCAGGTTCTATCAAACTACATTGGTGACAAGAATCTAAAGGTTGTGACACAAGCAATCGCTGCTATCAACAAGAGCTCAGGCATTGGGCCATGCATTCGTGGGCTTGTTATATGTGCCTGTGGATCCACAGGAAGAGTGACCAAAAGTGCCATGCTATTGAACCGCCTTGTGGAGTGGTGCATTTTGTCTTCATCACATCTTTCAATGGTCAGCTCTCATATGCAACATGTTAGCGACATCTTTGACTTTGTCCTAACATTTGTGGGTGCATCAACCATAGATTTAGTTATTGTCCCTGCATTGAATCAGTTCATTGAAAATGTGTATATATATGACATGAGGATCTGGGATGCACTGGAGGAATCATTTGGGGAGGATAGACATGCCCTCAACCAATCTCCTGTACTGCTCTCATTTGCTGACATACAGGTCAGCCAAAACAATGTGTGACGACGCATGGTTGATACCAGAATCCTGGCATATTCAAATCTCAAGGACGGGAGGCCTTGGGGCCTCGACATCTACTGATGTTGGAACATACAGTGCCAAGCACCTGCATACAATATGATTTTCATCCACATGGAAAGCAGTATTATGGGAGGCACTGGGTGGACACGAAGATGAGGTACACATGTCTGCAATGCAATATAATGCAGAAGGCTATCACCTGTCCGACTTGGATCCATCTGGCTCGGTCTCAGAACTATGGACATGTATGGTACCAGTGGCCACTTAGCACCGAGGCTGATCCTATTCTTGCCACTATTGGATGCCCCATATTTCACTTACTTACTCATATACCTCTCACATGTAGTTGATGACTGTCTCATCACGCTCTTATTTGATAATTGCAATGTCGTTCATTCCACTCCATTATACTGCACTTTGAGGTCAAATAATGGTAACTGATATTTCAAGACCACGTCATGCAGTCATTAAATAACCCCAATAAATTGCACACTTCGCTACTCAAGCCAATGATGCCAACACCAATGCCAACGCCAGCCCTAGCCCCAGTATCAGTGCCAGTGCCAATACCAATACCAATACCAATACCAATACCAATACCAATACCAATACCAATACCAATACCAATACCAATGCCAATGCCAATTCCAATGCCAGCCCTAGCTCCAGCTCTAGCTCCAGCTCCAGTGCCAATGCCAACACCAATGCCAATACTAATGCCAACACCCATGCCAGCTCCAGCTCCAATCCCAACTATTGCAATGTCCAGGATGAATATGATGGATCCAGCAAGGAAGATGGATCCAATGAAGATGGCAATGAAAGAGGACTGACTGGCATGGGTGCAGGTTCAACCTCTGGTGGTACCTGAGGTGGCAGAGGGGGAACTCGCAGACAGACAACTTGTGCCTGAGGAAAATGCGTGGAAGCCCAGAGCTGGGCGGTGAAAGGTGTGTCATGGGGTGAGTCCATCCACTAGTGAAATTCTGGGGAAATTTTTTGACTCCTTACGCAGGTTTTGATGATACAATGGGTAGGCCATGGTGGCTGAGCTTACTGGGATGGATGCATGACTAATCCAGACTGCTTAGACATAGATGTGGTGGATGATGGATCCTGCGAAGTAATGGATGTGGGTGGATGGGTTGTTCATGGTCGTAGCCAGGCCATAGATACAGGAGGTAAGTGTTGCAGGTCTGTCTCATTTTTCTGCTTGATGAGCCTTGTCAGACTCAATGCGCTTACTTTTGACCCCTCTTCCTTAAATGGTAGCTGACCCTCAGTCTATGGCTTTGGCGCTGGAGGCTCAGTCCCTGGTGGCAGAAGATGGGATCATGAGGGTATGCAGCAGTTGCTCTGATTTTGGTGACTTGAAGAAATGTGCTCACCCGGGTTGCCCCCATGCTCTTTGCTTTGCCAAGACTAACCTGTACCCATGCATCAGTGATGTGGGCAATGGTGAATTTTGGTGTCCTCCTTGTTGGAGCAGAAAGCGCTCTGCTCCACTGCCAGTAAGTCAGCTCTCCCAGGTTCTAAGATGACATCTTGGCACTAATTTGACATCACTAGTACACAGTGGTCGCACAAGGCGCATACCTGGCTGGTCAAGTTCATATCCGTAGGCCACTCCTATTCCACACCATTGCCCTCAAACTTCAGGATTATCCCATCAAACAAGTCTCAAGGTGAGATCACTGGGTTTTGTGAGTTTCGGCTTTGATGACTCAGGTTGTTGTATTCAGCCAGCACCTGCACTTCATCATCGGGTTCACCGGTCATTCAGTTCAGCCCACCATGGTCATACCCTTCATGCTGAGGGTGGCTGTGGAGATTTACGTTCACCAAAAGCCCACAGAACTGGCCATGGAAAAGGTGATCACCAATTGGACCCTTTTGTGTCATACTAGTATTGTGTTGGTGTGTTGGACACAACAAGGAGAGTTGGTCAGCCGGAGATATGTGGCATCCACCCCATCTGGTTCTGTGTGGCATCTGACCCCCCAGTGTGGTGATCAAAACTGCGATGCTGGTCCTGGAGACATCAAAACCATCCGGGGCTGTCAGAAAGACAAGCACTTGAGGTTCCACTGCAACCAATGTGGATGGGACTCCTGGGGTCATGTCCCTAGGCAACCTTGGCTCAAACAGTTCTCTGCCCATCCATATTTGTTTTGTCATCATTTCCCACTTTCCTTGGAGGAGGAAGATCATGTTCATTTGCAATGCAGCCGTTGATCCTGAGTCTTACACTCTATACTTGGTCTCCCACAACGGCATTGTTGTTTTCATCACTCAGGTTGCACACCTACTGTCTGTATACTAAAACACTTGATTTGAATGCAAGATGTTATGTTATGTGATGAAAATTTCACTGTTATGTGTGGCAAACAATATACTCCCTTTCATCTGACAGTTGGAATATGTGTTTTCATGCTGTCCAAATATTGTATCACCTCCAAAGCCACCATTCACTCCCAGTGAGACTTGGAAATGACCAGACAGGATGGGATCCGATCATTAGGGCAGATGATGAAAAACTACATTATAAGTGCATTGCCTTGTGAGTTATTTACCTTGCATCATTGAGTCTTGAGTCTTGCATCGCATCTGCTTGATCTGGCTCAGGACTTCGCAATTTGCTTGTCTTCACAGCTACAATGGCTACACAAACGATCATAAGCCTTTAAGCTTCAGGATCACCATAATTTCAAGGGCAGAGTTTAAATGCAGGTATAAGATTTGTCAACAGACCTCCCACATCATTGTCCACTCAGTCGCGTCCATATAGGACCAATGGGACCAGACCTGGGAGGGCACTTCGGATATGGAGCCTTTCCTGGGTCCCTTGTGAATTTGAACTTGTCTGTTCAGTCGTGTCCTTATAGGACTGATGGGACCAGACCTGGGAGGACACTTCAGATATGGAGGCTTTCCTGGGTGACCTATGGCTTCACACCCTTGTCATACTCTGATCTCCTCCACCATACTCAGGAGGGTGTGTCAGACCTGTTTACATCCTGTAGAAATGATAGATTCAGGTAGGTTGCGCACCATATTACATCTCTAACTTCAAATGTCCCAGTGAGGTCTACCTGACTGGTCCAATGTGCATACCGGCTGTTTAAGATGTAAGCCTTCAACTGAGATCCAGTCTCTCCACATCATGTCAGCTTGTTGTGTGCTGTCACTGGTCCAACTTATGAAACTACATTTCCTACATTTTCCCTCATCATCTGTGAGGTTTTGTGTGGAATTATGCTCCAATACATTCTGCAGTGACACCAGTAATGTGCAAGCGGCATCAGAATGTGAAATTTTTACTTGCATATGCTGTAAGTTAATGTAGGTTGACAGAAGGTAAACATGAATCACAGAGGTCAAAATGGTGAAGCTACAATATCATCATTTATCTATCTAGTATATTCCAAGACTAGAACATAGTTGTTACTGAAAATGCCAGAGACACTCCCTGTCTCAAATATTTCAAAGCCACTCAATGATGATATGGTGACCATCTTGTTCAGGCCTTGGCTTTTCCTAGCACTGATGTTCTTGAAGCTGAGCTGTTAAGCATTGAAATTCAGAGACTCTATCATCATCTACAACCACACTGGATGCTGCTGCTAGTGTTGCAGGCTGTGGGACTAGGGATGGTCAAGGAGGTTTAAGTAGTAGAGGGAGAACTAGCAGTAATGCTTACAGGTTGTCTATTGAATTTTGTTGACAGTACAATTGGATTCTTGATGTGTTTCACAAAACATGTAGTAACAGCAAGTATGTAACCTGGCAAGATAGCTCTGGCAAAGTCTGAGGCATGAGTGGAGCAGCTTGTTTGGCCAAGAGATTTAGATTTTGGACACTGGAAATATGATCTAATGTCTTGCCAGATTATACATTGAACCACCTGTTAAACTGAGCTGCACAATATTCATAAAGTGAAGATCTGGAAATGCATGTGTGACAAGTAGGTCCTATGTGGAGAAAATGAACATGGCATGATAGCCTTTTCAATGAGATCTGACAGACCCATCAAGGTCTGTAACCCATGCAGTTCAAACCATGGTCATCAGATGGGAGAAACTAATCAATCACACTGCATGATATGGTTGACTGAGTTGAACGCCACAGAACTTGGGAGAGAGGCTCACATGGGAAGCTGGGCTGAGCTGATGTGTTCAATCACTAACTGGAGACAGGCCCATGAGACCAGACGACTTGCATGCATGGAGGTTACTGGTCCCTGGAGTTGCCGGATATCATGCATGATGTGGGCACTGATCCTGTCTGCAGGTCAGAAGCTGATTGGTGGTGGTCCTAAATGAACTATGGATCACCTGCATAGTCATTGCCAAGCATCTCATAATGGTCCACGGGCATAGGACCTCAATTCTGGATTTTCAGGTAGAGCTTCCTCAAACTCCCGGGCAATTCCATCCATTAGGAACACAATGATGTCCTGGGTCTGTTGAAAATATATGAAAGGACAGTTTCCGGTCACAGCTGATGATGACTGACACAGTACATATTTAGAAAAGCCACTTTGGATGGCTAATTGCAGCGTGCAATGTATACAGGCCACATGTGCAGACGGGCAATAGGTCACGGGTGCAACCCTAAGTACAGGTTAGGTTAGTGGGACAATCGTATCAGGATCTTGGTGCTGACAGGACATCCCAACATCTGGTCCTGAAATGAGTAGGCAACTCTGGCAGATCACAAATATTGCTCACATTGGGCATTGGTAGTGTTCCTGGATCATCTCAAGAAAGGTTGCAGCCAGGGAATTGGTTCTAGGCAGCACTTGTTCCACTGCTGGGGTTAGCATCCGGAATTTGGTCTGTACCTGTCGTGGAACCCAGAATTCTGACTGAGGGTCCCGGAGTGGCAACTGGAACTCTTGTACAACCCGGGCTCCTGCAATCCAGGAGTGTTAAACTGGATTTCTGTCATATCCCATATCTCCGACATCCACAAACCCTTTCCATCAGCGCGCTTCTTCCGGACCTGAACTCTGGACAGGTCCGCTCCACCAGACCTAACCCCGATTTAGAATCCCCCTTACTTCCGGCCCTTTGGCTTCTGTAGATATCCACCTGCTTATTGATCTCCGGTACCTATCTCATCTCCGAGTTCATTTTCTTATGATCCGTCTTACTTTACATGATCCGCTTGGACTTACTAATATACTCACCATATGCTTTCCTCACTGCCTCTGTACTCCAGATTACTGATCATTAGCTATACCTATAGTATATAAACTCCTGTACTTGTTGTAGATACCTCAGTTTGAATATTATACATAGTCCTGCTCATTCCTGCCCCTCTAGACTTGAGTTCTCCGACTCTTGTCATTCTCCAACACTAGACTAGGGTAGACCCCTAAGTCTACTTCTGTTACCGGCTCTACCTCCGGGTAGTCTACTCCTGTCCCTTTCTGCTACTGGCTCCAGCCTTAGCAGTCTAAACTCTTTGATTAATATCTACAGTACCACCGGGTTACATACGACCGGACTTAGTACTACTGGACCCCCTGAAATTAGGGGCACGTACTCAGGTAAGGGGCGCAGCACACGAGCTGAAGCCAAGCCCCTCGGATCTGGTCCTCCCTTGAGCATGGTCTTAACAATTTCTATCAATCAGCCAAAACATACCATGATACAGGACAGATGGAGAAACCATGGATGACAATTGGATGAAGGTAGGTGAATGTTTGAAGCAGAAATCTGCCGGTTTCATCAGCTTCCGGATTTTGCCGCAGCATCACCAGGACCTGGACCGTATCTTCAGTTTAATTCCTCTCAATTGTAACATCTCATATATAGCCAAACCTTGCAAGGAGAAACTCATGAAAATGGGGAAAAGGAGAACAACAACTAAGCTCATGACAATGATGCGGACATGACAAATAAAGAAAGCTGTGTGACACGAAAGGAGCATAACAACTTGAAAAGAACAAACAGAAAAAACCAGGGTGGTGCTCTTAAGTCTACAGGTCACAGATAATTAATACCAGCTCCATCGGGGTGACCTAGATCTATCATGCATCATGGCTGATCAGCCTCGTATCATCCATATGTATATGTGAGGATTACTGACAAAACGCTCTTGAAGATCAATCTTTCATCATATGTTGGATAATTCAGTATCAACCTGATATTGTTGTAGTATAAATTTACTATTAGGCAACATGTATTACAGCCACAAGCAAAATGGTGCAAAGGCATGACCACAATACAAATGAAAACAGTGAGTGATAGCATGCAGACCGGAAAGTGAAAGGAAATGAGAGATAGCTATGGGACCATGGTGACTTGACAACATTTTCAATCTTGCTCATGGTAACACCTGACCCAGTTGAATGTGCAGGTAGGGATACTGATCCCAACAACATGCTGACAGCAAATGCTGGTATGGGGTTTCAGAGTGATGATGAACATGCATTTCAAAAATTGGGTGTACAAAATTGCTATGTATAACGTGATTATCAGAAGCATACAGTAACGCAGCTCACTGGGTATCTATTGGCCTAGCCAGATGAAGTACTACAATACGCAAAATATACAGGTACATGCAAGAAGAGAAATACGACAACCCTCACACATAGGAGGAGGTACATCTGGTGGAGGGTTCAAATTGGAGGAAGTCAAAGAGTTGATCTTGCTGTTGCCTGTAGCTCTGCTGTCTGAAAGCTCCCCAAACTTCAACACAAACCTCATTGTCGATCGGTTCCAGTAGCTCATCCAGGGGCCATTGTGAGGTGACCTGTGGTGTCAACCAATCACTCCAGATGTCAGGATGGTCGGATGAAAAATCCTCACTGAATTACTGAGCTGGGAGGATGATGGGAGTAGAAGTAGTGGACTCATTGATTCTTCCTGACTAACCCAAAAAAAATTAACTCTTGTAGCTCTGGATGAGACTCCAAGGGAAATTCTCACCAAAGATCCTGATCCACTTGGTTGTGTAGGATCAGTGTTGGACTGACCGGTCTGAGTAGATGATCTCTCAGATTTCTGAGACTTGGATGGACCTGGCTATACCACAGCAGTTAATATGGGTAGCACAAAAACATTCAGGAAACATACCTTTGGTCGTTGTCATTGGAGTCTTCTGCTTTTAGAGGACATAGCTTTATCTGGTGACTAACAAATAAATCAGATTCACAGATGACCGGCTGAGGGACAACCCAGACTCATAGGCACTTACATGTGGATGCTTGGTTGAGTTTGTGGGCATTGCTGAGAGATCCATCTCCATGGGCACCTCAGACTGTACTGACAGAGCCGGCTGGTGCTTCTCTAGCTCAGATATCATTGCTACCAAACACAATCACCAACTGGCCGGGTCAGATTCTACCTTGGGAGTTGGTGAATTGCTGATGCGTGCTGCCTCCTGCTCCACCTCTTCCAAATCAAATAGCTCATCCACAGGATGAGGCAACTTCCCATACAGAGCTGACATGATGGGATCCACAGTCAGCTGCCAAGCGGACCAATCTGTAAAGTAATATATTTTCTGAACAGATAATCAGTGAAGTCCTACTCACCGTATCTGTCAGAAATACAAGGATGGTCCTGCATGATTTTCTGAAGCTGAGCATGTGAGGCTGGTGGCATGCCCTTCTGGTGATACACCTGATAGGCCCAGCTGACCAGAACACTTGAAACCCACTGGTGTGTCATTTTTGTTGAAGCCGGAAGGCGTGTCACTGGCAGCTCAACACCATTAGGGTAGAACTCCCGTAGTACCTCCCTAAAAAATCAGTAGCGCACAATGTCCATATAAGATGAGGCCTGAAGTCAAGTTTTTTGTGCTTGAGGGTTAAGGCATGAGGAACAGGACACAAACCAAGCACAGTTGATGGCATGATTTAGAAAGCAAAGGAGAGGCTTGGTAGTGCACGGGATATGAAGATGTATTTTGTCATACAAGCACGCTGTGAACCAGTCTCTTTCTGTGTCATATCCTCCACAGGTATACGGCTCTGGTTGCCAATTGGGGGGCCTATTATGCACCTCATCCCAATAGGCATTAAGATCAAGCATTTTTAGAATGGGTAGTACCGAATCGGACACCTGCATCACGCTCTGGATGGAGTTTTGCAGGACATGACTGGGAGGTGGAGAAACGCGTTGGATAACGCCCAAAATGGTAGTTTGCCCCCTGCCACACAATGCTGCATACCCCGAGGATGCCGTTTTTGCACTTGTGATGCTCAAAGATACTGCAACCATCACACTTGCCATTGGTAGCAACACAGTAAATTTCACCGCCAGTGCAGGTGTGACTATGGGTTCCATGCCGTTTCCTCCAGAGGATTTGCAAATTCCCTATATCGCAATCAGCAGAGATGGCACAACAGTTGTTGACACCCATGGCTCAATGTATGTGGACCGAAGTGGGTGTACGTACTACAATTTCAATCCCTTCATTGGGAGTGTCAGCAAGTGATGCATTGTAATTATTCCTAAATGTATGACGTCGCAGTCATCAGACACTTGGCTATGGCGACATCTACTTATCTTTTGCAGAGGCATCAGGATTCTTCTCTGATGTGGTACTTTTCTTGAACTAGTGTCGGAAAAATGTAAAGGGCCATTATAATGCCATCAGCTTACAAGTTTGGTCACATGAGTTGTAAGGCACCTTACAAGTGCCTTTCAAGAGTGGCTGAGGTCATCATCAGGTCTTGTGATCATGAGATACATGTATACAATGACTGATAACCATACCTTATGTACATAATGCTGCTTCGCAATCAAGTTATTGATCTGAATCGTACCATCACATTGTTATGGGTCCCTCTCGCACTTCTAGGTCAAAGTACAACCACTCAGAACAAACGCTGACAGGGCAGCATCAATGCCTACATTGCAAAAAAAAAGTTCAAGACACAGGGCTTCAAAAGGCACAAAATCAGCTGCAAGAAGCACAGGGACATCAAGAAGGAACAAGAGGCCTTCGCTCTTGAATATGAACAAGATCAAAGGAGAGGTAAGTCCTCTCCTACTCAATTTTTATTTTCACTGACAATTAGAGGTATCTAATAGCTCGCCGGCAGGCATATATAGGTATCAGGCTTCCCAGCGCTGGCTCATCACGATTGGTCAAAAATGCAAGCAGAGATCAGGAACTGATTGTTCCTCCAGGTGTGTGTCTCCGACTTTTGTTCCTACACATATCTAACACTAATTATTGCGGTTGATTCAGAGCCTCCGCTTGATTTCGAAACCTTGGACAACGTCAACTTCAAGGATGCCATTGACAACAGCCCATGTAAGCATGCAATTGATTTATTTATATTGACTGACTGATTTTTCCACATAGTTAATAGCCAATTAGGCTCTGTCGAAACCTCCACCTGCAATATCGGCTCAACAGCCCCTGGAATTCAGAACAGAATACCACCCTTCCGCTGATCGCGAGCCCCTCCATCAAGCATTTGACAAATTTGGTATTAATGCCTATCCTGAAGAACAGCTTCCTGTGGACGAAGCTTGCATCGATCTAAATGCAAATGTCTTGGACAGATCGTGAAGCTCCTCAAGCGGCACAATGCACACAGGGCAAGGATATTTGCAATTTTGACCGCGGATGAGTGACATCATACATCTACAACAATCTATGAGATCCCTGGACCAGGCTCGTGTATATTAGTACAGATAAAACATACTGCTCTTCATAATCAGCAGAAAGGATGAGCAGAATGGGAAAAAGCCAGCATATAATCTTGTCAAAGCATTGATGCGAATAACCAGTCTTCGAGTACTGCACAACCAGTTCCAAGAGTTTCAGGAACAACTCGTGCCATATGACACATTTGAGGTTTACAAACCCCAGTTTGCCTTCTTCATCTGCATCTTCAGAGACCTGCAATTATTCCATCAAATTTATAGTAACTAAAGATTTGTGAGTGTTGACATACGATGAGCAACTGTCATATCCCATATCTCCGACATCCACAAACTACTTCCATCAGCGCGCTTCCTCCGGACCGCCGGACCCGAACTCCAGACAAGTCTGCTCCACCGGACCTAACCCAAATCTAGAATCCCCCTTACTTCCGGCCCTCCAGCTCATGTTGGTATCCGCCTGCTTATTGATCTCCGGTACCCATCTCATCTCCGAGTTCATTTCTTTATGATCCGTTTTACTTTACTTGATCCATTCGGACTTACTAATGTACTCACCATATGCTTTCCTCACTGCCTCTGAACTCCGGATTACTGATCCTTAGCTATACCTATAGTATATAAACTCTTGTACTTGTTGTAGATACCTCAGTTCGAATATTAAACATAGTTCTGCTCATTCCTGCCTCTCCGGACTTGAGTTCTCCGACTCTTGTCAAACTCCGACACTAGGCTAAGGGTTGACCCCTAAGTCTACTCCTATTACCGGCTCTACCTCCAGGTAGTCTACTTCTGTCCCTTTCTGCTACCGGCTCCGGCCTTCAGCAGTCTACTCTTTGATTTGCGTTCTTCGGTACTACCGGGTTACATCCCACCGGACTTGGTACTAACACTACCGGACTTGGTACTAACACTACCGGACCCCCTGAAATTAGGGGCACATACTCGGGTAAGGGGCGCAGCGCACGAGCTGAAGCCAAGCCCCTCGGATCCAGTCCTCCTTTGAGCACAGCCTTAACAGCAACCACCTGACAACATGACCACCACCGATGCCCTCACCATTCCATATGCCTGCCGGCAAGTTCGCGCATCGCACTACAACAGGATATGCCTTGACAGTACCATGAGATGATAGTCTCGTCTTGTCTGCATACAAGATGAAACAAAATGGGGTCGTTTTGAGACCAGGTGGAAGGTGAGACTGATGTAATAAAGGGAAGAAAACCGATGTCAGTGTTTGCAAATGATACAGATATGAAACAATTTTACATACTTGGATATCCCACCATCGATCACCTGTCCAGGGCTCATTGTAGAAATGCTCAAACTCTGTTCCATTATGTTTGTATACATGTTGTGCATCCCACACAAAATGAGGAGTGAGCACTGGGTTATCTAGTAAATTGAGAGCCCACTTCCAGAGAGGGAGCGCATGAGTCTCGTACACTCGTTCTTCTCATTTATATGGGACAGTGTCATATCCCAGATCTCCAACATCCACAAACTCTTTCCATTAGCATGCTTCTTCCAGACCGCTGGACCTGATCTCCAGACAGGTCCGCTCCACTGGACCTAACCCCAATTTAGAATCCCCCCTACTTCCAGCCCTCCGGCTTCTGTAGATATCCGACTGCTTATTGATATCCGGTACCTGTTTCATTTCCGATCTCATTTCCTTATGATCCGCCTTACTTTACTTGATCCTCTCGGACTTACTAATAGACTCGCCATATGCTTTCCTCACTGCCTCTGTACTCCGGATTACTGATCAGTTAGTATACCTACAGTATATAAACTCCTGTACTTTGTTGTAATACCTCAGTTTGAATATTATACATAGTCCTGCTCATTCCTGTCCCTCCGGACTTGAGTTCTCCGACTCTCATCAAATCTCCGACACTAGACTAGGGTAGACCCCTAAGTCTATTTCAGTCACCGGCTCTACCTTCGGGTAGTCTACTCCTGTTCCTTTCTGCTACCGGCTCCGGCCTTAAGCAGTCTAACCTTTTGATTGATATCTACTGTACTACCAGACCCCTGGAAATTAGGGGCATGTACTTGGGTAAGGGGTGCAGCACACGAGCTGAAGCCAAGCCCCTCAGATCATAGTCCTCCCTTGAGCATGGCCTTAACAGACAGTGATGGTGTGTTTTGTAAACTAGACAAGTCTATAATATCTTTTGTGAGATTGATTAGTGACATACTGGCGTCACCTGATCAGTCGCATGTTCCCAAGCCTTGCGGAGATCTGCATCATTCTTGAGCATCATCTGGGTCTCCCCTCTCGAGATGCGACCAATGAGAGAAAGGAGCCCATTGATCTGGGACTTTTTTAGTGCAGCATCCAGTGCGATTTCAGTGAACTCAAAGTCACCGCATGAACAGAAAGGACACCAATGTGATAGATGCACTCAATGTTTACAAGGTCAGCAAAAGTCAGGGCGAAGCACTACTCAAGGTGTTAGGATTACGTGCCATTGCGGTAAGCTACAGTTTTAGTTATTCTCTTGTCCCCCCTCTCCATGTTTCACTCGGCTCAATTCTAATGGTTCACACTGCTGCTCACTCATTGGCCGGATGAGCCTGGAGCTGGCTACCAACTACAACGTTACATTCGCACTCAGGGCTCACTGGCAACCCTATTATACCACCCTTTCCTCAGTTTCTTCCCGCCCATCTCCTTCATATCTCATTACTTCCTACAAGCGCTGCTGCACCTGGCATGGTTAACCAATCCTCTCCGGCATCTCTTGTCTAGTCGTATGATCGGTATGCTGTGTGGTATCAGTCCATGATGGCAGGACGAGTCTGGCTGTCGACCACAACATCACATTTGCACACTGGGGCTCGCTGGCAACCATGTTATGCCACCTTTTCCTCAGTTTCTTCCTGCCCATCTCCTTCATATCTCATTACTCTGTACAAGCGCCACTGCACCTGGCATGGTTAACTAGCCCTCTGTGGCATCTCTTGTCTAGTCGTATGATCGGTATGCTGCGCAGTATCAGGCCACAATGGCAGGACAAGTCTGACTGCCAACAACATCACATTTGCACACTGGGGCTCACTGGCAACCCAATTATGACACCCTTTCCTCAGTTTCTTCCTGCCCATCTCCTTCATATCTCATTACTCCGTACAAGCGCCACTGCACCTAGCATGGTTAACCAGCCCTCTGTAGCATCTCTTGTCTAGTCGTATGATCGGTATGCTGTGCGGTATCAGGCCATGATGGCAGGACGAGTCTAGCCGCCAACCACAACATCACATTCGCACACTGGGGCTCGCTGGCAACCATATTATGCCACCCTTTCCTCAGTTTCTTCCCGCCCATCTCCTTCATATCTCATTACTCTGTACAAGCGCCACTGCACCTGGCATGGTTAACCAACCCTCTGCAGCATCTCTCGTCTAGTCGTATGATTGGTATGCTGCTAGGCAACCTACCTTTTTGGTCTTAACCCACCCCATCCTAGAGTCATGCTGCCCCACATCCTGCGCCCTTTCTTTAGTTCTTTCATATACTTTCTAATACAAATACTGATTGTTATTTATTCCCCACTAGAATATTTTCTGGCTGGTTGCCCACTCCGACCCTCATGAAGCCATTAGTTTTGACCACCTACATGCTCTTCATATTGGCATTTGGAAGCACCTACTCGCAGAGTTGAAGAAGATCCTCAAGGCACTTGGACGTTCTGCGGAGGCAACGCTCGAGAACCAGTAAGTCACGCATTATTGATTCACGTCACTCCTAATCATTCGCTGGTAGGGTCGCCAAATTCCCTCGATGGCGCAATTTCAACCATTTCAGTAGCGTCATCCACATCACGTTCAGTGACAGAAACAAGATGCAAGACCTATCTAAAGTAGGTATTGCAAGACTTTGGGCTTTTCAATGCCTATACTAATGACTGGCCCACAGCAAACCCTTTATTCAGCGTTGAACGTATTGACCCACAGGGCTAACCCAGAAGGGTATCAACTCCTCCGTGTCATCAGTAGCTATCTGCAATTGGATAGTTACATTGGTCTCGATGTGCATATGACAAGCACACTGGCAGCGCTCGATGCCGAACTGCTTGTTTTCAATGCCATGCTTAAGGTAATCCAAAACTTTTCAATTGCGCCAATAATGACATCATCAATTGCCCATTCTAGGACTATGTTGAATGTGCTTTGAAGTCCCCCATCAAAGATCTAAAGCTTGATTGGGACTTTCCAAAGACACACCTTTGGAAGCATGTGACCCGAGACATCCAAATGAAGGGCGCAGCACGCAACTACAGCACATGTCCGAATGAGAAACTTCATGGCCCCCTAAAAGAGGCCTATGACCGCCAGTCAAATGGAAAGGATGTTGCCGACCAGGTTTGTTTTGATGTTATGATGCCTGATATGTATCACTCATGTAGGGACTATCATCTTCATAGATACTGCGTATCAACCAGCGCAAATATGCTGTCAAACTGTTGAGAGTGCATGTGGACATGCTTGATGAACAGCGCAGCTTGCCAGATGATGAAGCTGAAGCCGAAGCAAGACCTGATGTTTTTGAAGGACACATCAAACTGGGTTTGTCACAGCAGCCTATATCAATCCAGGACATCAAGAATAGTCATGGCCAAAGGGATTGCGCATTTCAAGGCTTTCGTCACAAGTTTTCTGATTTCATTAATACTTCATTGCCTGGGTATGGATATCATCTGGAAAGATGGGTTTTTATACCTGCCAATCTCCAGGTGTGTTGATATTGTTTTATGCACTGTCTCACACTGATTTACGTGTTTCAGATTCAAGAACATCGGTATCTTAAGGTGAACTATGAGTCTACTGTTGACCGGAAACAAACAACCAACTACCTTCGATGCAATCCGCACTTCCATGGGCACCCATGCTATGATTGTGCGCTTATACAGCTCATGCAGGGTGTATCAGTTTTCGTTCGGCTCGTTTTTATGTTCAAATGTCAACTACCCAATGTTGGTTCCTTCGAGTTTGCACTAGTTCAGCCATTTACTGCTGGCGTTGTTGGGGCTCCTCGCAGGATTGATTGTGACTTCCAGCTCACTTGCATCAAAGCCGTCCCAAGGGCAAGTTCCATATTTGTTCCACTTAGTTCTTTCATCCGCAGTGCTCTTTTATACCCTGATCCTGTGCATCAAGATGAATTCATTGTCATCGACCACATCGACAGTGATATGTTTCTGCACATGAAGACATGGACATGCTGACGGTGATCATCCCTACCTGGAATCCATCGCATATTCGACATCTTTCTTGCTCTCATTCTTCTACTAATATGTGCATAGTGCCACCTAATAAACTCGACCCTGCTACTCAACATCACGCTCATTCTTTTACAGTGTGTTGCAAATGACTTTAGAGGTGCACGAGAATTTTTTTGCAAGCTCGGTGTTTGTATAATAGTTCGTAACATGACTTTTGGTCACATCAACAATTCGAAAGTATTCAATCATTCTTACACTCATATCTTCAACTTAAACTCCCTCTGTCGATACCAGGCTTTGTGAACAACAAGTTGGTGCAACTCGCTGCACTCAATGATTGGCATAGATTCTGACCAGGTAATGTTATGAACCTTAAATTTCCTAGTTCACTCGCGATTTTGACCGTTCCGAGGCAATATCACAACCCTTAGATTTTGTAGCTCAGCACTTGGGTAAGTGTAGTGCATGGGCTGGTCTGTGTGTATTCTTGGCTACTGTCTTGGCTGCTGTCGAAGCCTACAAAAGGTGAAGTTTTGCTTTGGTATGATCATCTCACCTTTGTCTCTATGTCAAACACCAACATCCCACTTCCTTCCATGCACCAGCTGCTTGAGATGTTCCCTGGACCTTCTAGTCATTCCTGCCGAGACAAATTCACGATCTCTCTGTGTCGTCCTTCTGTGGGTTGGTTGCAAAGAGGTGGTTGGATTGGTATGCTTCCTTCTCTGTTCATCGAGAATGTTCATCAATATTTTTAAGATGGTGGCATTGACCCGCCTCACAGATACTCTTCCAATGAAGAAATGATGGCCACCCGTAAATTCTGGACCGGAGTCCCCGAGTTCCCGCCTCCGCCTGTTCCTGTCCAAGCGGATATTCCAATGTCTGTTCCCCTGCCAATGGAACAGATCAGTCCTGCTGCGGACGTATCTGCCAAGGTCAATGGTAAGCATGAACAGTAATTGCAAATGACGAAGCTTATTGGCGTGCACAATGCAGTACCCATACCTCTGGCAGTTGTCGAAGGTCACAATGTCTCTGTTCAGATGATTTATTCTGCTCAAGTGACTGGTCCAGTCAGCCGAGGGTCCAAGCTGATCATGAAGAAGGCTAAGTTGATTTCTTCTGACACTATCGTGCTGGAAGACATATCTCGTGCTGTGTTTGTCAAAATATTCCTAGCCATTCATGAGCTCGAGGACAGGTTTGCAGTGGGGGCTATTTCTGGGCCTTCATTCAAGATGTATTGGACAGGATCTGTGTATGGGCTTTTAATTTCATCAATTTTGTCTCTTGATAATTGTCTTACAGTGGTGGTAAAGCTGGTGCCACTACTATTAACAGTGACTGACAATTTTCTGTTGCTTTGGCAGCCCTCTTGAAGAAAAACAAGCGCGTTTGCCAAGTGGGAGTCGAGTTTGATGTTGACGAGATGGATGGCTTCCGCATTCGCACCCGTGTGAGTTGTACTTTTTGCCAATGTGCCTAACAGCTGACAACACCAGCCTATTCTTGCATTAGATAATTCTCAAGATGGTGAAGACGAGCTTGAGTCTGGCACACAGGTATAGCTGATCACGAAGATATTACCCTTTTCACTAATGTTGTCTAGGTACCACACGTCGAAGCCTTCTCTGATCAGACCCAGCTCCATGGAGCCATCATTATTCAGCTCAAAGCAAAGTGGCCATGTGCTGAACACCAGGGTGAGAGTGGAGGGATTGGTTATTGCTATGTATCCCCAACCGGGGAACATGTTGGCCTCAACAGTCGTCGTTTGAAGATATGGGTTTCTGCTGTGGTGGGTACTAGTTGTTATGTTTCATATGTCTCATGTTTTCTTACCTATACATAGGCTGCATATGATGCAATGAAAAATGAACCACCAAACATGGTTGATTTTGACAGAGTTCGTGATGGGCGGCTTCATACATCTAAGCCCCGTGGCTGAAATACTTCTCGTACAGAGGGTAATGCAACAAGCGAGGCAGCCTCTCTTATTATGGCTATTATGCCTCTTATCACAGGCATCTTGCAGAAGTGTCCGTGCTCCCCATCTCTCGCTCGATTAACATGCCATGCTTCCATACCGCTGTCCCCACTCCCTGCATCTGGATCTGAGCTCCATGCTTGTTTGCGTGACTTTGCCGAAGCCACAGACATCGATCTTGCTAGCTGCGAAGACTCATTGGTGGTCATGGAGTTCATCCCAGACATAATTCCTGATATCCCGGTTGCTCGTCTTTGTGAGATTATGGGTGTTGTAGAGGGTCGTCTCCAGAAGTTGCAGATGTTCTGCAAAGACTGGAATAACCGTCTCTGTGCCAGGAAGGCCCAGGCGAAGAGGCGGAGGAATGAGTAATTTCAATATCTCCTACTTTACTAATCACATCTCTTAATCCCTTCATTTTTATACCTATTCATTTCCTAATATTCCGAACGAGTACCCCGAATTTTCGATCGATCCATCTGCATCTTCAATCGTGATTGACATCATAGCCTGTTGAATCAACCAAGGACGAGTCTCTGGCTGTAGAGCCTCTGCTTCGTGCCTTCGAAGCCAAGCTTTCATGGAGTGAAAAGCTTGTTCGAATCGGGTTGAAGTCAGGCGAGTAGGGGGGTAGGTAAATTAATTTTGCACCTGTTCGGTGAACTCAGTCTTCATAGTCAACTGTACTCACGCATGCACATACCACATTCCCCTTCAACAATCGCACGAACTTCTGCATCATGATGAATGGCACAGTTGTCCATCACTACTACACTACGAAGGCCAGGATAGGGTGAAAGCTTTGGGGCCTGTATGACAAATGATTGAGTACTGACATTAGCTGTCATCGGGTATGGTACACACCAGATCGTCATTGAGGAATTTCATAAACCGTTCCTTGTTCACTGAGCCCTCAAAGATGTCGAGTGCAATGATGCCTTCACATGAGAATGCGGGCAACACAGAGAAACGTTGGCCTCGAATGAAAGTTGCTCGACGAACACAAGCAAGGCCAAGGGGAGCCCAGCCCTCTGTACGCTGGTTTGTTTTGTCGTCCATGCTCGACTCATCCAACCACACAAAGTATTCAGCAGGTAATATCTCCATATTGTGCTTGCCATGTTGCCCTCAACAATTCATTCCTTTCACTGGCTTGTTTCGCCTGCTTCTTGTGAGTCAATGCCATGCCTCGTAGTGCTCGAGAGATTGTGGCTATGGACACATCAACATCTCGATAGGACTGCAGCTTCTCCTGCAGCTCATCAAGGTATAGAGCTGGGTTGGCCTGAAGAATTGAGTGCAAGTAGTCAAGATCAGCGGTACTCAGAGTGCGTGGATGGCCTCTTTCCCGTGCAAATGGGTTGGTGTGTTGGCCATACTTGCGGTGATTTCGCAAGACATTGTAGACAGTTGCTTCACAACACTGAGCTAGTTTTGATATTTCCAACAGTCTTCCGTTGTTCGTAGCGCCAGATAGCCATATTCTGGCGCATTTCAGAAGTGATCAGAGGTGCCATTGTGACTCATTGCCAGCTCCCAGCAGCGTGAAAGCTGGAATGATTGACCAAGTGTGACAGAAGTCACACGTCAAAACAAAGAAACAAACAAAGATTGGCAAATTTTTGAGAACGACACTCTAAAGTCATTTGCAACACACTGTACGTGCATAGCGCCACCCTTCACGCTGCCCTCGTGTAGATTTTTGAGTTTGAACCCCACTGGTGAGTTTCAAGTTGGTCATCGGCACAGACAGTATTACTAAACTACCTGCAGGTTTAATTACATCTCAACATTGCCAAGGCTGAACTAGATACACTGCATGTCAGTAACAAGCTCGGCAAGATGCTGCGAAGTCATGTTGCGACATAACCGACCAGCAGAAATTTTCAATACATCATACATCACCGCACGCCAGCAACACCTGTTCTGGGTGGCCTTTA
This sequence comes from Suillus ampliporus, assembly GCA_016584345.1. Classification (NCBI taxonomy): domain Eukaryota; kingdom Fungi; phylum Basidiomycota; class Agaricomycetes; order Boletales; family Suillaceae; genus Suillus; species Suillus ampliporus. The sequence continues at coordinate 30,861 of JABCPV010000229.1, forward strand.
CCTTATATAACCTAGGATTCAGGCAAGTGTTGTGTCTTATCCGACTTTGTCCTTCGCTCAGCCTTGCTCGTATCTCAATTTCACAGTCATGCCTCTAACTGAAGACTCTGATGATTTCACAGCGGCACTTGATGCTGTCAAGGACACAGACTCTGAATCTGATGCAGGGGGTGATCTTGGGACCCTAAGGACGATATTGACAGTTCCTCAGCCAGATGCACCTATGCACGAAGTTCGTAAGGTAAGTCTACTTATGCTGTTGTCACTCACACGCTTGATTTGACATGGTATCATTCGTTTTTCATTAACAAGCTCTCGAAGTAGTGCAACAAGCATATACTGCAGTGCTGTGGGTTCTCAAGAAAGAATATGCTACACTCCAGGCTGCCATTCCTACCTGCAGCCGTAACCGAGTGCTCAAGAAGACGTCTGCCATCGACAGCAGCATCAGCCATGCAGGCAAGATGTATGCAATGCTCAACTACTTTTGGGTTATGAACAGTCTCTTTCTGACAACCTCACAGCCGAACATTGATCCATGCAGCAATATGCGCTGGTCTTCACCTGATGCAAAGCTCAAAGGTGCCATGGCCAAGTGTCATATCCCATATCTCTGACATCCACAAACTCTTTTCATCAGTGCGCTTCCTCCGGACTGCCAGACCTGAACTCCGGATAGGTCCGCTCCACCGGACCTAACCCCGATCTAGAACCCCCCTTACTTCCGGCCCTCTGGCTTCTGTAGATATCCACCTGCTTATTGATATCCGGTACCTGTTTCATCTATGAGTTCATTTCCTTATGATCTGTCTTACTTTACTTGATCCGCTCGGACTTACTAATAGACTCGCCATATGCTCTCCTCACTGCCTCTGTACTCCGGATTACTGATCATTAGCTATACCTATAGTATATAAACTCCTGTACTTGTTGTAAATACCTTAGTTCAAATATTATACATAGTCCTGCTCATTTCTGCCTCTCTGGACTTGAGTTCTCTGACTCTTGTCATTCTCTGACACTAGACTAGGGTAGACCCCTAAGTCTACTTCTGTTACCGGCTCTACCTCTGGGTAGTCTACTCCTGCTCCTTTCTGCTACCGGCTCCGGCCTTAGCAGTCTAAACTCTTTGATTGATATCTACGGTACTACCGGGTTACATACTACCGGACTTAGTACTACCGAACCCCCTGAAATTAGGGGCACGTACTCGGGTAAGGGGCGCAGCGCATGAGCTGAAGCCAAGCCCCTCGGATCATAGTCCTCCCTTGAGCACGGCCTTAACACTGAGCTATACCTCTGTGTACCCAAGACTCTGCACAAGGCGATGGAAACTTACACACAGTTTGGACCATTGGTAAGTTAGATAGTGTTCAATATGTTGTACTGTGGTTTACGTGGGCTCTACTAGTTCATGCCACAGTTAGCTCTGAAAGATCAAACATCCTGCACATCATCAAGGACTGTGCAGGTTTGATCTTCTCCAGTTTGAAGCTTGATCCCACCATTTTCACCGACGAGCCTTCTAAAAAGAATGAGAATGAGCAACTTCTCGTGCTTATCAAGAAGAACAGAGAGGAAGAGTATACACTTCTGGCACCCATATTATTCAAGGACCCCAGGGCAATCGTTCCTGATGACTTTCTCAAGTCACCCGTCCTTGCCAAAGTAAGTCAGTTGCTGTCTGATTAGTATATGAGTGCTGACTCAGTTCACACAGATTATCCGTGTCAAAATCTTTGGGAAGGCTGTGCTCTCCGGGAAGACCGAGGGACATCCAAAGGCCAGGGGTCAGCACTGGGCCACACTGCATGACAAAAGGTTTGATCGCGGGCGCTGCGATCTTGGTGAGTGCACCATTCTTCAACTCAAAGACTTCATGTTCACTGATCCATTCTCAGGCGCGTTTCTTGTTGTTGCATGATCACGAGCTTACGGCGACTGGACCGGCCACAAAAATTGAGTACCAGCAGGACTTTGACTTTTACCTTGAATGTTTATTCAAACGCAGCTTGTGGGCGATCAGCATCATGGACTACTACAACAAGGAGGTATTTGGGACTAGTTCAGAGCCAGCTAGTGCATCAGCTGCACTATCCTCTGCCTCTCAATCTCACACTTGGGAGGACGACTTCCTACAGCAGTTATATTCAGAAGCTCCTGCTCCCACTTTCATACCACGACCCGCTCCTGCTCCTGCTCCTGCTCCTGCTCCTGCTCCTGCTCCTGCACCATCTGTCCCTGCATCACCATTGACACCTATTTCTTCACAGCTTACCTATGTTTTCCACACCTGTCGAGAGTCATGCTGATGTGGTCGACATCGTCTCCAACTATCATTTCACTGCAATGTCCATTAGTCAGGGAGGGGCTACCTCTGCCTCCGCCACCATTGATACTCAGCCGCAGGTCAACATCAGCCAGCTGTCACTTCAGGACAGCACTGAGCCATCTGCATTCAGGGGTCACAAAGTGCCTGCAGCTGCCTGCAAACATCACACTGCTACTCAGCAACCTCAACTTGCAATGGACTCAGATGCGACCCCAATCATCCCATTGGCCCCTCCTCCAGCAGTCAAGCGTGTCACATGCAATGGTGGCAGCAGAGCTAAGAAGACGACAGGTCCGAAGTCTAAGTAATCTTTCCTTTAATATGAGGGACAAAGCCTTAGAGATACATTTTTTACCTATGACTAGTCTATGAAACATTACCGTGTTTTTTTTGCTTGTACAACTCACAATTTTCATTGACTGACTATGCTATTGATGTATAGTAAGCCCTTGAATAATTACAATGAGTCCTTCCAATTTTGGAAGGATAAATACAAGGCCAAATAGTCGAGTTAGTTCTGAATACAACTTTCAAGCACCTTCTTTAATTTCAAACCTTTACCATCAATGACAACTCTCTGTTGTCCTCTCACTGTGTCCACCTTTTCTTAGACTCAATGTCGAGGCCGATATCCGACAATATGACAACAAAATGGTATGTTTAATTCAATTATCAATGTCAACGTCGTCTGAATCAGTGTCAGTGACACAGACTCACCAGTCCTCTGCTCATTCTCCTGCAGCAATCAATGTCAACTCGTCCCCCAATCTTCTGGCCTCAGTCAAGCGGCCCACCTAGTGGTGACAATCTTCATTTGCCTCCTCCTGAAAGCACACCAAACACTGCGCAACTGGATATGTCTTTACAACATGGCCGTGAGTAGTTATTTTATTATCCTAGTAGCCATCATGTACTCAAGGTCCCCCATAGTGTATTGAGTGATTCATAGTCTGCGTTACCATTGTGATATTAGCATTTTCAATACTACTGTTGTCGCAATTGTCATACCAATACCAATAGTAATATTATCATTTTTATATATTTTATATTAGGAATTCTGGATGTGGCATTGAGATGAGCACAACAAGCTTGAAATCACATTGCAATATTTACATTATCATTTCATGTCCTTACAATGGTAGGCTCATCACATGCCACCTGGGACCATTAGGGTGCCTTGTAATGTTTGGTACAGTAGTTATAAGTGCCTTGGAATATTTTCGTACATCATTGGCATGCCTTACAAGGGTGCCGTGTGAAAAGTGCCCTTAAAATGTCTTAAATTGGCTTCAGATGCTTGCTAGAAATTTCTGACAAGCTACCACCTTCAACTTGAGTGTAACAAAATGTTTTTTAGACTTATAGAAACTCATTTGACAATATCAGAACAACCATCGGGCTTGGGTTCCGTGATTGCATTAGGGTTTAGGGACCCAGATTGGGTTGATCGATCTTGGACCTGCGAGAAAGATGAAACCGAATCCATTGGTCTAAATTTTAGTACTTCAAGAATTTGTGTGGTTACTGTTGGTGATATACTCATGAAATGGCAGTATGCATCATGAATAGATCATAGCATGCCTACATAGAGCATGGTCATACTGATATACTATGCCCTAATGGCAGTCCATTCATGTGTGGCAACATATATCTTGTAAGTCTTCATGTCACACATGATATCAGTATGCTACAGAAATGCAGGACTCACAAGATAGTGGTATGGTTCATGACCTATGATAGCCTCCTAAGTGAGGCTTGGTAGTGCTGACTGACCCTGATCTTATCTAGCACTGGATGACCATGGGGGGGAGGGGGTGGGCATGCACACATCATGATGTATATGCCATGTTGTGCCATGCCATGCCATAACACATGCATAGGTCCAAAACAGCTCTAGCCTGGAGTTCTTGAAAATCCATCACTCACTGATAGTAAACTACCATTCCCTGTGGTGATCTCCACAGAAATTACCTTCTGATTCTGAACCTCTGGTGCAGACCATGATTGATTCAATGCCAATGATGGCTTCATGGGGAGCACAACCAAGTGCATCAACATTGATTCAAAGCTACAGCTACTGAACAATGGATAGCAGAGCCCCAGAAGGACTTCCACCTTTATTTCCAACCTATGGCTATAAAACAGCGAACGAGAAGGGTGCCTGTAATATTGTAGAACTTGTCAACATGGTCAGGATATACTCACTGACTTGGACCACACATGGTCATCCTAAGCATGGCTTCCCTGGGTGACTACCTGCATAAATCATATCAGCTCATGGGTTGAGCCAGTGGGTGAAATGGAAGGAAATTTCGTGGTGAGGGACTAGTAAAATAACACCAGGTACGATGATTATTGAAAATACCAGATTTGCTTCCGTTCATGGCTTACTTAATACTAATGCCCATAACAGGGCCAGCAGCAACAGAAACGGCAACAGAAACAGTATAATCTTCTCAAATTTGCAATTTAATATTAAACTCCAAAGAAAGACTGGAAATACTCAGTTGTGTGCGGCTAGCTCCAATATATTATATATTATATGGTGCAGTTCTCCACTCTCAATCTCAACTTTCGTAGCTCAAACTTGCTATCTCAATACTAACCAATTTGCTTGTAAAATATCCACCAACCCTTTCACAACTCACCACATCCACCCTATTTTCCTGACAGTGAGCTTGCCAACTGCCATGTCTTTCCAGCTTTCTGACTCGCTGTCATTTGTTACAGACTTGCATGGCCACTCGCCATTTCACAGTTGTGATCCCTGTCCTGCCTCATTCAATCACTACCATTGAACTCTCACTTTCCGGCCTGACCTAATGCAATTATTTAACATATTATTATGCCAGCGACATCGCACCTGCTGCGCTAAAGAGTTGGCCAGCTGCAGAGGAACTCTTTGAGATCTGTGCGTCAAGTCCAGGCTCAGCAGCTTCTGCTATCCAAATGGACACACTGAAGAAGTTGGCCCTCATACAGCTGATATATCATGGAAAGGTAAGTCTATTCTTCATGTGTGAACGATTTGCTCATGCAATCTGGTCAGTCAGACATCACCTTCATCCAAGTACATGCACCCAATTTTTATGCAACTCTTCAAGGTAACTCCGTACTCAAGTTTTATGAATGCGTATCTTCTGCAACGCGATTAGCTTCGCACGATAGTTGAGAAGAGCAGCAACTAATGTACAACATTGAAAGTGTGTGAATCTGTGTGTCATTAACCACCCGTATAGGACAGGAATCTCGGTCTTATCACCCAAGCACTCAACTGTGCCCCTTGTGGAGAAACTCACAACCACTTGTGTGATATCAGACAAGAAGTGGCAATTTTTTTTTGAGAATGAAGTGAAATTCCTGATTTTGAGCATGGTGAACTTGGGTTTCCGGTTTTCATGGTATGAATTACTGATGTTTCTACTAGATCGAGTCCTTGGAAATCTCATCAGAGCTGTCTGCAGATGGGGCTGTGTCATTCTCGCACCCACAAGTGAAATTTGAGAAAGTGGATGTCAATCGAGTGTTGGCACAGGCACAACATCAGGATGCCCTCCTTATGAGGCTTGAGAAAGAGATGGAAAGTAACAGAGAATACCTGACAAAGGTAAGTATATCCTCAGCATGTGAGCCCTGTCAGAACCAAACCTATTTTCTGCTCATTTCACATTGACCACGTTGCTCTTAACTTTTTGGCAGTGAATTTCTTGGTGTACTGATGCTGATAGGCATTCTAGGCCGTCAAGAGCAAGGGCGACACAGCTTCAAGTTGGGGACCAGTGGTGGATGAAGATGGCGCATTTGGAAACCAACCGTCAGGTAACTGGGCTGAAGGTATGAGCCTATCCAAAGACCTACGAAAAAAGTAGACCGCCTTACTTCTGGTGGAAATACATCCAGACATGGACAATGAAAACCATGAAGAATAGGTGCAACAAGGTATTGGAGGGCGCAGCACAGGCACTATTAGTAGCAATAATAACAATAATAATAATTTTAAAAAAGAACGAAAAAAAACTTACCAGAGAATGTGTGAGGTTTCGGATGCCGCGAGGTGGGGAGGTGCACACCAGCTGCAAGAAGGTGCTGGGAACACTTTCATTACATGTGGTACTTTAGTATGTAACCCGGTAGTACTGTAGATACAAATCAAAGAGTTAGACTGCTTAAGGCCGGAGCCGGTAGCAGAAAGGAACAGAGGTAGACTACCCGAAGGTAGAGCCAGTAACTGAAGTAGACTTAGGGGTCTACCCTAGTCTAGTGTCGGAGATTTGACAAGAGTCGGAGAACTCAAGTCCGGAGAGACAGGAATGAGCAGGACTATGTTTAATATTCGAACTGAGGTATCTACAACAAGTACAAGAGTTTATATACTATAGGTATAACTAATGATCAGTAATCCAGAGTACAGAGGCAGTGAGGAAAGCATATGGCGAGTCTATTAGTAAGTCTGAATGGATCAAGTAAAGTAAGATGGATCATAGGGAAATGAACTCGGAGATGAATCAGGTACTGGAGATCAATAAGCAGGTGGATATCAATAGAAGCTGGAGGACCAGAAGTAAGGGGGATTCTAGAATGGGGTTAGGTCCGGTGGAGTGGACCTGTCCAGAGTTCAGGTCTGGCGGCCTGGAAGAAGCGCGCTGATGGAAAGGGTTTGTGGATGCCGGAGATATGGGATATGACAGACCCAAAGCTCGTTCACTGAATCATGGGCAAGGTAGACAGGGTTATCGAGTGTGTAGATGATGCCATGACGCCACAGTCACTGAAAAGACAGATAGATCAGTTGCATGCAAGCTAGTGGAAGGAATATCAGTACCCTTGAGGCAAGTAGTACTTGATGAATGAATGAATGACGCCCCAAGGTGTCCAGGATGATGATGATGGAGTTGGGCAGGGGCTGATCTGTGTAGGATATACGTGACTGGGTTAGGGTTAGGGTTAGGAACACACACCTTCCAGATGCTGGCTCCCTCATAAAATTAGTATATTGACTGCTATGGGGTCATTGAGCCCGCGCGGAGACCTCCAGCCGCAGCACAGCTCTCACCCACAGCAGTCGAAATAAAATAAAATAAAATTTGGGTTTTCCCAGGACACCCTGGTGCTCAGGGACCTAGATGCACAAGATAACAGCTGACCTTCATGGATCAGCGCCTGAGCAACTGAAAGTGTCCGCATAATGCGGAGCCGTGCGTAGTGCATGTATTGGCAGTCTGAAATAAGTGGACACCCAGTGGTACTGACTGAAGAACAAGAACAAGAAACTTCGAACTTGTGAATATGATCACGTGACTATTCAAAGCCCGCCAGCAAATTCCCATTACATAACTATAGGTTGACGCATATATGTGATCTTTGCTTATCTCCCCTTAATCTTATAGGACAATTGCACAACAGACAAATATATACGCCCATCAATGTTTTGCCATCTCTATCATGGTTGATGAAAAGTGCGATTGGCAAGAAGCTTATGAGCAAGGATCATGGTGATGTTTTGAACCAATTGGTGAGTTGTGCCTTCATATTAACCAAAGATCTCACTGCCTTACAGTATACGAAATACAAGGGTATGTGCACTTTACTTGTCAGTGATCTTGGGTGCTAACTTTAACATCAATACAGATCTCTCTTCCAACCCTTGTGCACTCCGTCGTCTATGAATGGCTTGCGAGTGTGCTAAGTGCACCCTGTCATCAGCTACTGTCACTCCCTCTTTGAGGGTATCAATTTCTACACTTCCATCAGTGAATTCACGAGTTATATGAAATATGAGGGTATGTGTGCTTTACTTGTCAGTGATCTTGGGTGCTAACTTTAACATCAATACAGATCTCTCTTCCAACCCTTGTGCACTCCGTCGTCTATGAATGGCTTGCGAGTGTGCTAAGTGCACCCTGTCATCAGCTACACACTCCCTCTTTGAGGGTATCAATTTCTACAATTCCCTCACTCATGCCTGTTTCGGACCTCCTGCTTCTCGATGTTGCTCCTCTATCGCTTGTTATTGATGCGATGAAGACATGTGTTTTTTGGAGTTGTAGGTTGACAATGACGCATTGGAGTCTGATGAAGACATGAATGGTCCACAAGTAGGTGAAATATCATATTGACTTTGCAAAAACGAATAGAGCCTTGGGTGACCGTCTCAATGGGGAATTCATTTAAAAAGAAAGGTTGTCAAACATCTCCTCCTCCCCTTCATCGTCCTCCCTGTCTCTCTCATCTTCATCTTCCAACTCCTCATCATTAATCACTGATACACAGTAAGTTACGATAGTGACTTGCTTTATAGTAGTACCTCCTCACCATATTTGATAACATCAAGGACCGTTTGCCATTCAGCGCCCGTTTTCTTGCAACAGATACACTTAGTACTGGGAACACCAGGTGGAGACAGCTGCTCGGGCACATGATCATATGGAGAGATATTCTCCTTGTTACAGCTGTTGTCGGAGTGGACATCGACATTGTCAAGCTTCCGCTTGCAAGTGTTGTGAGTAACTTGTGCTCGTATAACCTTGCCACCTACTCGATCAGCTTCAGCTTTCTGATTGTATCTCACAAGTGCTACAAAGTAATACGGAGACTGAAAATGCTCACCTTCCTTTCACTGTCCTTCTTTTCGTCGTTCTGCATAGCAGCTATGATCCTTGTGAGGTGCTCGAGTGTAGAGAATTCTGAAACTTGATCAGGTTCAACGTGGGGCATCATGTAATTGACCCAAGACAGCTGCCAGTGAGTACTAGTTGTACAACTCAGAGAATGCGTGTTGTGATACATGGTCTAGCAAGCTGATAGTACTAGAGTGGAACATTGTAAGCCCACTCATTCTTATCATTGTGAGCCTAGTCACATCAGTGGGATGTCGCAACCTATGTAGTCCTTGGTAGCGATTGGAGGGCAGTAGTAGGATTACGGTACTGTATTTTTCGATGACTGCAGAACCATCCTGTAGTCATGGTACTAAACCATTTAGAGTTATGCGAACAGTCACACTGGCCAAATTACGGCAGACATTTGATTCATGATTTGTCATGCACAAACTACAACCTACTAGTACTAGATGATACTATGATGGCATCAAGATATGAATTTAAGTCTATCATGGCACCCCCCTCCAACCTGTACCTGCATTGCTAGCACCCCACCCTGCACTCGAACCCTGAAAATAAAATTGGTCCATGATGAAATCATTGTGTGACTCCCCGGCGAGATCAGGCTGCTGTGAGCTGGGAGGAGGGTAGTATGGTGGCTGGGGCTGGGGCATTTCTGCATGGTACCGGTTGAAGGCCCCCTGCAAGTCACTGGAGTAGAAGCCCTGCGAGTCACTAGAGTGGAAGTCCCCCTGTGAGTCACCAGCATGGCATGGTGTATATGGGGATGGTAGCATTGCAGCTGGCTCGGCGTGGGGAGGTGGATCATGTGCAACTTCAGCATGACCGGGGTACCATGAGGTGACGGACAACGACGATGATGATGATGAAACAGTATTGCCAGGGTATTCAAATGTTAGCAATGGTATGGATTGGGAAGATGATATGGAAAGGGGTGCCACAGGGTGGTCTTCAGTGCGTCGGTATAGTTCTGGGGATGAGGAAGGAATGTATATCTTATACTTTTTCACTGGCAATGATTCCCCCCTATGTCTCCTAAGGTCTTTTCTGTAAACACAAGGTCAATAGAATATATCCAGGGTACCCCACACACTTATAGGCATGAATTCATCATTGTTGAGCTCAGGCTCAGTTTTGTATTTCTTCATTGCTTCCTGGATTTCCAATGCAACTGGGCAGAACTCTTCTGTAGTGAATTGGAGGACATTTCTGGATCCTGATAGTCGACCTTCCAAGGCGTGCTGGAGAACACATAACAACTAGTAGTAGTAGTGAATAACACATCAGCCATGGTGCAAATCATGAAAGAATCAACTCACTGCAGTGCCTGTTAGCCTGTACATCTACCATGAGGGGAATAAAATCAATTCCCTCCACCTTGGGTTGAGGAAGGGTGACTGATGTCCAAACCAAAACTCGTGGTGAAGCCGAAGAAACGGTGGAGACGAAAACACGAGTGCCTTCCCCCGCTCCAAATCCCAGCTGTTGAGGAAATATTCCTCAAGGTTTGTTGAATCTACAAGGATGCCAACACGCTGTTGTATGGCTTCGTCGGTCATCGTGTTAGGGTTAATGCCGAAGTCAGGGAGGCACCCTTCAGTGGCTATAACTAACTTGCCTTGTATATTGGCAAGTTCCTCAAAGACAAGGTACATAACTCCATCCGTGGCCTCAGTAACTACATGAACACGAATCAGTATAGTAGTAGTCATAGTAGTAATGAATAAAATATACCATGGTCAGTCACTGCACATGCTTGGGCAATGCACTCCTGAGTAATGCCATCATCCTCCAGTTTCTCATGATTTTCTGTCCAACTGGTCTCGAGTATCATATTGAGCACAAGAAGCTTGCGCACCTGATAGATATTGGTCTTGTCTTTAGTTATGTCTTGAGCGACACTTCCCACATTGCAAGCCATTGTCATCCTCTAGTGACATCATACTGACTGACGCCCTGGAGGATGTCTGATAGCTTGGGGTGCATGAGGACGTCAAATAAGGTCATAGCCAATCTTGCAAGCCTCTAGGCTCATCTGCAATGGGTTGCGCCCATGACCACTCTGGCTGCGACTTGGAGGCGTAGTGGTGTTAGTGGGTAAATTACTCGATGCAACGAACAGGCTTACCTTTAAATAAAAGCCCACCAGTGTGATCGGCACAGTTGATCAGAATCTGTGGCATGAAGCCTGAGGCATGATTTGGACAGACAGCTCATTGTAGTAAGCTCAAGTTCTGGACTCGATGGCATGAGGCATTTGTTTACTTAATCGAACTCACCATTTTGAGATGAGTCACTGGAAGCAACCCCAGAAAAACATAGTAATGCATCGCCAGCAGTACTACAAAAGACTACATATATACATGTGCTCTATAGACGTATGTACTCAGGCTCAGGGATTTGAATGGTGGAGTGATCATTGGAAATGAAATGACTCCTTAGTGCTCGCCTGCCTGCAACTTCTCATCAACACTGCCATTGCATTCATTCGAGTCAGAAGGGCAAGCATCGCTGCTGTCATCAGCCTCATGATCACCGTGACTAGAGGACATCCTGCCATTTCTGACCTCCTTCTTGCCATATTGTCTCCCTTTGTTTCCTATCACTGACACCCCTGCATTGTAAAGGTTGTTTCAGAGGGCACCAATTTTCAAATCAGTCTTAATCAGACACATTTGGGACTCTTCCAGTTCATCACGCATGATGGACGTGATTAACCCTAGTTCTTCAGCGCGCAGACATTGATATTCCATCCTGGCAGCTAAAGTCCAGTGACTGATATGAGAGAGCTCAAGCATGCACTCGGTGAAATAGATTGTGGTATCGGTGGATCGATCAGAAGTGAACTATGAAGTCTTTGAGCTTTGAATTCCATTCAGGTGAAGGTAACATACTGTTGTGAGCAATGTCTTGGATTTCTTCATAGGAAAGTCCTCACCATCCTCAGGTCCATCATTCTCAAGTAAAGCATACTGATATGTCCACTTGTGAGAACTATGCTTGTTGCCTGTAGTCAATAGGGGCAGAGCCTCTGCAGTAGAGGAGCTACCCCTTGAGATGGGGGAGCTACCCTTCGGAATGGGTGAGCTACTCTTCAGGATGAGTGAGTTATTCTTTGGGATGAGTGAGCTACTCTTCAGGATGGGGGAGCTGCTCCTCAGAATGGGAGAGCTAGTAGGTGCCGCAGATGTGAGAGGTGGTGATGCAACAGAGGGTAGTACTCTGAAAACATATTAAATAATCAATAAATGGTTCTTGTTGAATGAACAAACCTAGGTTTGTTGGGGGTCACTGGGGAGCTAGCCCTTAAGCCGGAAGAACTATAGCTCTTCAAAATGGGAGAGCTATCAGGCACTTCAGAGGTGGGAGGCGATGACTCGGAAATGCTGGAGTGCCATGAATGACCATGAGTCATGCAAAATAATAGCTCCTAATAAATAAATGGACTTATGTTTGTTTTGGAGGGAATCAGTGCTTCTTGATCCAAATGAGCTGCCAGTATTGCTTGTAGAAGGCATCAGAGTGTTCGTCGAATAACATAGACTTGCAAGGTTGTTGAAAGCCGCAACACCAAATTTTCTCACACCAATTCTTGCAAGAATTGTGTTAAGTCCAGTCATAGCTCTCGGTCACAGTTGATGGATGATATCATGGTTTTTGTTCACAGCAGTCATCAAGCATATCTGTGCATGACAGCAGTGATGAGAGTACAGTCAAACTTGGGAGGTGAGCTTTCGCAGTTCTTGTTCACTGCAATCCTGATATATGATAGAACCAAGCCTTTATACAATGCTGGGAGGACAGTTGACACTTGGGAGGTGCATTATCATAGTTCTTGTTCACAACAGTCCTGATAAAGCATATCTATGCATGATAACAATGCCGAGAGTTTGATGACTTGGGTGACCAAGGGATCGCCATTTTAAACTCTAAATGGTTTAGTAACACGACTACAACTTGTTACAGGATGGTTCTGTAGTGGTCGAAAAACACAGTACCGCATTTCTGCTACCGCACTTCGATCACTACCAAGGACTACATGTTTCACGACATCCCACTGATGTCACTACTGCTGCTACTGGTTGATTCAAAAGAAGCATCGATGGTATGCATCGTCCAGCTTCAACTAACACAACACAAGACTGAGTCTCGTGCTTTCCTTTCAGGCATATGATTATTTGACAACTGCCTTTGTCAACACCAGACAGCTACAAATAAAGCTGCGGCGGGAGCTGGATCAACTTACCTGTCCACACCTCTCATCTCATACCCTCTCCTCCAGTGAGCTTGACTGATCTTTTGTCCCCTTCTCACTGTGGAAGTCCATGTCCCAGCCAGGCACGGTGGATGATGTCCCCCAGCCCCAAGGATTGTCACAGTCAACAGCAGTGGCGAACTCTCAGGCTGACGGTGCTCACCAGAGGCAGAAAATCGCCAAGTTAGAAGAAAAACTACAGGTGCTGGAGTCAGGGCAGCCAGCCAAGTGAAGGTATGAGCATCACTGTAATATATCTAGCTCAGTTCACTCACTATGACTGTGACTCAGGGAGACAAACTACTATGTGTTGAAGGGAAGGGCCATCAGACGCATAGTTACATTATATGATACCCTTGAAGATCTCATAGCTGTTAGGACCATGGCTCCGAGGGTGCAGGATGGACAGAGCAGGCTTGGCTTCAGCTCATGCGCTGCACCCCGTACCAGATACCAGGTGTACCTGCTAATTTCAGAGGGCAGGAACTATGTCCGGAGCTTCCAGAGGATAAGGGTCAAAGTCCGGTCGTAGGTGGAAGTGGTCCGGAGGATAGGGGTCAAAGTTCAGTCATAGGTGGAAGTGGTCCGGAGGATAGGGGTCAAGGTCCGGTCATAGGTAGGAGTGGTCCGGAGGACCCAGGACTAGGAATAGTGTCCTCTGGGGTTGAGGGAAGGTAAAGGACTATTGGGACCATGGTCCACAATAGAAGATCGAGAAATGGCTGCCACAGGCAGAGTCGAGGGTCTAATGACATAGGGTCAAAGACCGGAGGTCCGGAGGCGCAGGAACCGGCGGACCCAGGGGTGGAACCAACCGGAGGGCGCGGGAACCAACCGGTCCATGGAGGAAAGGACAGGAAGTAGACAAGGGAACCAGTCCCAAGTCATTGGAGTGAGCAGAAGAACAGTGGAGACTTGACAGGAGTCAGATTCTAGTTGATATTCATACTAAGGTACTACAGGGATGTACAGGAGGTTTATATACTGTAGGTAGTCTAATGTATCAGTAAGCAGGAATGCAGGAGGCTATGGAGGAGCATATGGAAAGTACATTAGTAAGTATAGGAGCACATGGAAAGTCTAATGGATCATCGAGAAATGGAGTTGGAGATTAACTGGGGACTATGGATCAGTCAGCAGATGGGAATGTACAAAGCCGAGGGCCTGAGGAAAGGGGCTATTCTATAAAAGGAAGTCCAGCGGTCCGGACATGTGACCAGTCTGATCGGCCATAGGAGTAGGTCCAGGTCTGGTCATAGGAGATGGGTTGGGTGGAGTGGAACTGCCTGGAAATCAAGTCTGGTGGTCCAGAGTTTTGGCTGACTTAAGCGGAGGTGGGTTATGGGCTGACATGGTATATGACAATAGCCGAGAATGATAGGAGATGGGATAGCCATGAGTTGGATGAAAATGTGACCATCGAGTAAGTCTTTCACCTTCGCTTTGTGTTTGCTAGTCACCAGTCCATCCTCACAGTCAGGACCATTTGCATTTTGGATACATCACCCTTAACAGCACCTTCCCATGGTTTCACCAAAGGACTTCAGAGATGGAGTATGACGAACACATGCAAATGTTAAAAAAGGTGTGATTTGGAGTCTGATATAAATAATTCACTATATGCTAAGTTGTTATGTAGCTTAGGCAGGGGGCTGATGGCGCTTGGGGAGATGACACCTCGAAGCTCAAGAGCCTTGTCGCTGATTGGGTTAATTGTGAATTGAAACCTAATCCCCCTGTCGATCCCGATGACAAAAACTGTTGTGGATTTGTCAACGATGTGTGTGGTAGACTACTTTGCCCAACCGAGTTGGACTGGAGCAACCCAATGTAACTATCTTATTCAGCATTTTGCATAACACTGACCATCTGCCAGCATCAGAGCAGGGATAAGGGATCGTGCAGACGGCTATGTCATGATGGAAATGCCCTGGCCAGCATTCCTGTACAAAAAGTACATGGCCAATCCAGACAATCTAGAGGAGGGCCTCTTTAAGAGCAGTCTTTTAGTTCAGGTTTGTCATATCTGATTTGCCAAGAGCTTGACAAAGATCTAACATTTAGCAGGCCTTCAAAGCTATATTCACGTCTCCCTCCTCTGCCAAGGATGTCGCCAATGAAGGTGATGGGGCCAATATTATCGCCAACAACCAACACACCAATAGGGATGTGCATTCTGGCAAGAAAGTCAAGACACACATAGTGCAAATAATCAAGATGCATAAAGTCACTCCCCGTTCGATTGCCTACATATCATGTCAAGTAAGTGTTAGTTTTTCTAATTCCTTGTCAAGCACTAATAGTGTGTAACAAGTTACAATTCACCCTTTCTTCAGTGACCTTGTGGCGCTCTATGGCACAAAGGTAACACTTTTTCGCATGAATCCCCAACTGATATATGGTAGATGATCGTTAAATATCTCACACATCATGTGTTAAAATTCAAAGTGGCACATATTAGCTCAACCATTGGCTTTTCTGAACAACAATCTGTTCTCGCTCACTTGGTGGACAACCGTCATTCTCTGGAAGATCACCTCTTCTCCTTTTGGTTTCAAAATCGTCCACCAGTTCACTGATTTTGAAGCACATCGCGAAATTTTCTGTCGCCCGCATGGGTCAACCTGTACTCATCATCCCCGTGTGGGTCAACACATACTTATTGTCTGGAAGGCATGGACTTTCACTTTCAGCTTTGAAACTGTTAACCTGCCCCCAGATGTTAGCCACTCGCACAATGGTGTCAAGTCTTCAAGCAAGTCACGAAATTTACTGTCACCCATGCAGGTCAACATGTACTTGTCATTTGGAAGATATCGGCCTTCACTCGTAGCTTCGTAATCGTGAACCTCCCTTCTGATGTGGCATTCTTGATCAATCTAGCTTAACTGTAAACTTTTGCCACCCCTTCACTTCAACTGTGAGTTTGAGTGATATCACAACCTTTTCCTGATTGGAAACTTTTGTAGGAAAATCAAGGAATGTCCTTTCCTCTATAAGGCCAAACATAACAATGTGATCATCGATAACAGAACCATACTGGTTATTGTGATTATGTACTGTATATCGTGATATATGGCATTCTACTTTCCTTGCCGGTTCACTGATGTTGGTGGGAGGTAGAACAAGGATTTTATTAAGGGTGCTTGATATGTTGTGATTGAAATTTGTGAGCTGTGAGGTGACAAATAACAACTTTCTGGTGCTTACAGAAGGCCATGTTGGGAGCAGTGCAATAGTTAGCATTATCAAAATATTCCCAGGTTGAGGTGAATAATCTAGCATAAGGTTCAGTAGTGTACGCACTGTTAAACAGTCAGTCTAATAAGATTGACAAACCATTGTAATATCCAATGTTTCTTGCTGTCTGAATCCATCGTATCTAATCCTACAATAAGACTCTCACTGGTAGTGATACACTACTTAAGGTAACTGAATGCCATCAGGAACTGAAGATGTCAATGGATCTTAAGTTGGTCAGGGCAGATGAGGTGCTGTGTGCTGCATCTGAATTGTCCAATGGTGAATGTTTCTTAGACTGGAAGGATATAATACTGTGGTGTCAATGATTCAGGTTCTGGCTTATTTACAACAACAGTCACAGTTGCAACTGTATCTGAAAATTTTGCAATCTTATTGTTATGTAAGCATCTCTGAATCATTTGCCTTGACAAGCCTTGTGATGCAATAATATTTTAACAACCTTGATATTAGATCATGCCACAATATATAACACTAAATAGCAACAAGTAAGGATCACTAACTGTAACTATTACCTATGTTTTGTGGGAATAATCACAATGAGTATCCTGAGTTGCCACTGGCCTCTGAATCTTCCCCCTCTTTGCCCTCCCTCAGCCCCTAATACCTATATCATCTTTAGCTTCATCTACATTGTTAGCAGCTGCTTTAACACTAGTACATCAAGCAACAGCTTGAGATGCTGATCCTTGTTCTGCAGGCTGGATGATGAGACCTGGACCTTCAGGTGCTGCTGACAAGACTGGTGCTGACAAGACTGGTGCTGATACGACCAGTGCTGATAAGAGTGCTGAGAGTGCTGATAAGGCTGGTGGAGCCTCATCTGCTTCACTATCTGACAACATATCAAGTGTGAGCATAGCTCAATTGATTTCCTCTGAAAAGTCTTCTCCACCAGTAGGATTAAGGGTGGACAACTTTGCAACACCAAAAATGTGGTTGTTAATACTGGCCATGATATTCTTGATACATCTTGTGTCCCACTTCATAACAAGTGTCTTCTTGTATTGAAATAATAGGTCTTTGTAGTTAATAGTTGCTGATTTTCCCACTCCTGAATCTGGAAACTCTGTGTTAGGTGAGAGTAGAAAGATCACCTGTGTTAAAACATGTCAGTAGATACATTTCATGCAATATAAATAACATACAATAACCACCACCCATATGATAGACCCTGGTGTGACTTGTTGAAAGCTTCACTTCTGAGCATTAGTCTTCAATCTACCACAAGGCTCTTGATGAAGTGAGGTGACACCATGCAGCAAGGCTCTCAGAATCTAGATAGAACATAATAAGTAGGGTACACAACAGGACTATGTGAGTGAATGATACTACACCTTTGTGAAAGGTATTCAGTTGCTGAAAACACTCTTAAGGGTCATGTCTTCTTGCAGACCTAGGAACAAGAGAGATGGAAATATTTTATAAGCCTAGGTCTTGCCAGATACTCCAAGCATCTTTTGGATTTCAATGATGCTGGCTCTGTTGTGACTAGGATTGGAAAAGTACTTTGCATGAAGGTCAAATATATCTCCAGCAACACCACATAATTTTTTGATCTCATTAGAATGAGTGTCACTGATGCACTTATTTATCTACAATGGTTATAGAATATATCAGATAGTAGCTAGAACAGAAAAAAATGTGTGATGTATGAGGTGTTTGAAGTATACACTTTGCATGGCTCAATGAATGAGTTCTGGGAAATGAACATATAATTCATCTAAGAGGGCAGATTCTTGAGTTGAAGCAGTCTTGTAATGATCATGGCTATCAAAGGGCATGGATTAATCTGGGCACTTCTTGATGAGAAGTTCACTCTCTGGAAACATCTCCACTATCATGCCATATTTGCAAGCATACAGTGAGATGGTCTGCTCATGAGCAACAAGTTCATCAGGCACTTCTATGTGCTGTTTCTCTCAGCAAGGAGAACCTTGTTGTTCTCCTTGAGGGCACAATTTTCCTCACATAGACACTGAACTTCGAGTTGTAGGCCCTTGAGTGCCTGTATTGAGGAAAACATATTGAGTTAGACATAGTTAAAGATGAAGTTGGTTGTTACGTATCTCCATGAACTCTCCCTTGGAGGCATTGGGCCCTGGAATAGAGACTTGATCAATGTTGTCCTCATTAAAGTCATTGTCCAAACCACTATCCAAGAATTCTACTGAGAGATGAGACATTGCTCTACTAGATGTTCAGTGACAAGGACAGAGAAGGAAAAAATGGTGTGACACACCTTATATACAATTTCATACACTGCCTGGTACCTTGAGCCCACTAGATGTTGACAAAACCAAATGATATCACATACCCATCCGACCATTCCTAAACCTATCTGCAGACATCTGTCTCCCATCCACATCTGTCTGCACCCATCCAACACTTGCCCATGCATGCATGGATGATCCACTATCTGCCCATATGATTGGATGCAAGTGGATATGTATCAGAATGTCTTGGATGTACATGTAATAGTAAGTATGTTCAAGGCAAGTCATGGACTCTTAGGTGGAACACATGGTCAGTTAGTGTTAAGACCGTGCAAGGAGGTCAGATCCGAAGGGCTTGGCTTCAGCTTGTTTACTGTGCCCCTTACCCGAGTACTTGCCCTGAATTTCCGACGGCTGATGGTAATGTCCGGACCGGCTGAAGGTATACAGGATCTGGTGGAGAATGAGTCGGGAATGTACACAATGAGGTATGGCTACACTAGGTGGAGCCTAGAGTAGAAATTGGCCGAGGTGGACCCCCCAAAGGTAAGGCCGGAGGTAGTTGTAATGGGAATCAATCCCAAGACTTAGGATGGGACAAAAGACAAGGAGCAGAGTCTAATGTGATATTCGAACTGAGGAAGTACTACGAGTTACACGGGTTTATATACAATCATACTTCCAACGGTTATCCAGCCGAAGCGCAGTCACCAGAACCTAAGGCTATGTAGAAAATGGACTAAGGGAAATGAACAGACTGCGGATGATTGAGAATGGAGCCAGATATTAACTGAACAAAGGGAAAGCTAAAATGAAGTCGGAAATGAAGTAACTAGTGGTCAATCGATAATGGAACCAGATATTAACTGTCAGGCGGATCCGGACACATAGGGGTAGGAGAAGGGTTTGCATACACATGAAGAACTGAGGGAAATGAATTCTAGACTGGGTCCGAAGAAGCAGGATGGACCGGATCGGATGAACAGGGTTCAGGAACGGAATATGACAGCTAGCAAGCAGGTTTTCACCCATATATCAGAGGTGCTTTAGTAGATATTTTCCCTCAGTCATTTCTATTGCCTTCTTTGGCAGTGGCTGAGATATATTATCATTTACACTCATTTATTCCACAATGTAGCTAATCTAGAGTAGTGCAGATTGCATCTGCTTTACTTATGTGACCCTTGGATTAGCCTCCCTTTCAACATGGTCTTAACAAACTAAGGAACTTACAAAAGTGTTATGACCCAAACAAATACCCAAAGATAAGTTCAAGTGATCATACTAGGGCTCATTAAGGATAAAAGGTGATAGGATTGAGAGAGCACATGTACGTCCTACAGGTGTAGAAATAAAGAGGTCAAGTCTGAAGGATACAAGGAGCACTATCAACTACCTTTATATGTACATACATAACATTGAATCAGAGTTATCTGAGTTTGCAGCTAATTAACCAATGAGAAATGGGAAAGGAAATCATACCATAGAAGCCTGACTGTGCAATGGACATGAATTAGAGTTCAAGGGTACTGCTTCTAATCAAGGTTGCAGTGATTACAGAGTCAGTAATTGAATGCTTCTAGCCCAAGGAGTAGGTGATGCTTTGAGAGATGAGATTGGTGATGAGATAGGTGATAGGTGTGACTTGTCAACAGGTGACATGTGAAGAGGTGATGATGTGACATGTGAAGGTGTGACAAAGTACAGAGTCATGTGACCAGATCAGCAACTTGGGATGACCAGAGGGAAATTGAGGAATGAGAAATGATTTGTCTGGGGAATTCATGACAAAAAGTATACAAAGACTTGTATACTGTAGGTAGTCCAGTAAATCAGTCAGCAATAGGACAGGAGGTTATGTCCATACATGTGGAATGCACATTAGTAAGCACAGTGAATCATATATAAGGTATAACAGATCATAAGAAAATGAAGTCAGAAATTAACTGGGTACAGGAATTAATAAGTAGATGGAAAGGATAGCAGCCAGAAGCTAGTAATAAGGGGGAAGTCTAAATGGAGATGGATCTAATTGAACGAATCCATGTGAAGGTCAGGGCCAGCAGAATGGCAGGTGGAAATATCACTAGTGCAAACATAAGATTGGAGCACTGGTAATCCAGTAGGAGTGAGCACCATAGATGGAAACAGGGGTACCAGAAATCTGGGATACAACAGCCTATCTCAATGTGGACACATGAAGAATTAGCCATCCTCAATTTATACATAGATATTTATTATAATTATGTACACTAGTACCTTTCTTTGGCTAAATGTGTCTATCATCTCTCAGTGTATGTGTATTATCTCTATGTGTGTATGTCATCTGTGTGTGTGTGTGTGTGTGTGTTTTATATGTGAGTGGATGTATAGAACAGTTGAATAGACCAAGTACCATACATACATGTACAGTACACTTTTTCATAATGCATAACATCGGGACCCCTCCCAGGCTATGCATTATCACCCCTTATGCATTACCAAGTTGTGTGACATATGTGACACATTGTGATGCCATGTGACCTCCCTCAAGAGTGTGACAGCTGAGAGCGGTACAAAACATATCATTTTCTATTTACCGCCGAAGTACAAATCTATTGTTGTCTGCTTTACTCTGCAAATTTCCTCTCTGCGCACACAAGCCCTAAATGCCCACAGCTGTTTTGAGAGATCAAATGAGAGCTCGAGTTCACCAAATTGAAGGCAAGCATCTTTGAGTTGCTGGCACAGCGTGAATACTTGTGTGAAAGTGTACTCTGGCATTGTGTTTTCATCTTCGTTGCCGTCCTCGCTATCTGAATCTGCCTCCATGATATCCCCCCTTTCAATTGCCATTTGTCTTCGAACTTCCTCGACAATCTCGTTGTCCCCACCTGGAAACTCATAATCATGATCACCAACTTCCCTCTCTTCAACAGGGTCCAAAAGCTCTTTGATTGTGGGTGGCTCGCCAAAAATTCGGTTACGAGACTTCAGACCACCAACTGAATCCATGAGTTCAATCTTGAGGGTTGTAACTTGGGTGGGTATCTTTGGATGTGCGGGAATCTGGATCTTGAGGCCAGTTCGTTGAGATGCAGTGGTAGCTAGTGTACCAACAGCTTCGAGTGCAGTAGCTATGTCACTCTTGGCATCCATAACTGCCTTCAAAGCAGGTCTCCAATCCATGTCGGCATAGCAGTCAGCGAGGTGTTGTTCCAGGCGAGTTTCTGCTTCAGGCAGAGACATCTCACTGGAGGCAAATTCCCAAATGATTTGCCACGCTACAGGGTCATTATGGGGGCCGCCATTACCTGCACTTGTTGGAATGGATGAGTTGTCCCTACTTGCAGATGAGATCTTCATAATCAATAAAAAATGATGTGCGTGCTCACGGTTGAATTGCAGTATGATCCCAACAATGTTTGATGGTTGTTGAAGTTACAATATTCCACACTTCCTTTGCCATCATCATGGCTTCGAGAAGATTAATTTTATAAATTTCCCGTTCACCAGCATCATCAAGTTCAATGGCGCGAGCACAAAAATTGCGACGATAGCCAGCTTTAAAGCAGCAGATGATGCCAGTGTCACACGGCTGGACAAAAGGTGTCATATTTGGCTCGAAATATTTGAGCCTGATGTTTGAAGGTTCGTAGGGGAATTTGTGGGCTGAGAAGTTGTCTACAAATAGGCAGATCTTCCAATTCTCCCGCTTCATTTGGAGATCGAGTTTTTTAACCCATCTGAATTCCGGTAAGTAACATAGCAAATCAATTCACACATGACTTACTCCTCAAAGAGCATGGTTGTCATCCAAGCTTTTTTATTGTTTCAATAGTAGAAACCACGTTGCTCAGGTGTTTGTTTTTTGAAGCACCGAGGCTTCCTTGCCCTTCCAATGAAAATCGGCTCAAGTTTCTCGCTGCCGTCAGCATTACAGGCGAGGCCAACTGATATGCAAAATTTGTCCTTCTTCCTGCCACTCATCTGTTTCATTGTGAGTCCACAATCTGGAGGTGCGCTTGACATTGAATACAAGTGAGTTGTCAGCAATTTGAAAAACTAAAATGGCAGCTTACAAGGGAAAGAAACTGGTCTCGTCAAAGTTCCAGCGGTCCTTGGGAGCATATTTAGCCAAAATCTTTTGGCATTGAATGCGTTCAGCTGTGACATCATCAAGATTCACGGATCCTGCTTCACCATGCCGGCGATGCTCTCGGATTTTGTACATTCGACAAAAAGAAGCAATCCAACCATCTCCCGACAGCCTCTCTTCCTCTGGCACATCAAATTCTTCCTCAAACTTTGCTTGTAGCATTGGCCCATTCACCGTATCTCCCTTTATCTCCATATGTTTGACCCATGTGAACAAGGCCCACTCTACATCTGGCCTGGTTACAACATGTGGACATTTTGATGATAAAGTGTTCGGATTAGAGTTGACTCATGCTTCTAACTCTGGCCGTCATTTAAGGGTGCAGAGATAAAGCTGATTGACTAGAGGCCAAAGCCCCTGTGAGTTCTTTTTCAAAGTGTAAAACAATTTCGGCTTGTGACTGATGGGGATGGGTATCAATGTATGCGAAGACAGCGAGCCAGTCATTTAAGGTGAGATTTTTTCGAGTCGTGACCTTATGAGGTTTGGCTGAGGTAGTGGGTGCATCTTTATTCTTTGTGACTGTCTGCGAGTGCTGATTGTAGGGAGCTGGCTTCTCCCGTGGTTTGCAGGTCTTATTGGACATGCAAGAGGAGAACAAAGACAAATTTTGACACTGCTATGCACTTTAGATAGTCTAAACTACATTAGTATAGGTGCCGAACACGGCCTCATAATGCATAAATCAGCCTGGATGCTTATGCATTATGCGTTATGCGTTTCACATGCATATTGCCTGCATCCCACAACAGGACCCACCGAAAGGTGATGCATTATCAAAATTATGCATTATGGGGCCATGCATTATGAAAAAGTGTACTGTACTTGTATAAACCTAAGCTTAAGAACAACTTCTGTGGTTTTGGAGGTGCCTGTCATATCCCAGATCTCTGACATCCACAAACTCTTTCCAGCAGCACGCTTCTTCCGGACTGCCACACCTGATCTCCAGACAGGTCTGCTCCACCAGACCTAACCCCAATTGTTATTCCCCCTTACTTCCAGCCCTCCGGCTTCTATTGATATCTGCCTGCTTATTGATATCTGGTACCTATTTCATTTCCGATCTCATTTCCCTATGATCTGTCTTACTTTACTTGATCCGCTCGGACTTACTAATAGACTTGCCATATGCTTTCTTCACTGCCTCTGTACTCTGGATTACTGATCAGTTAGTATACCTACAGTATATAAACTCCTGTACTTTGTTGTAACACCTTAGTTCGAATATTATACATAGTCCTGCTCATTCCTGTCCCTCTGGACTTGAGTTCTCCGACTCTCGTCAATCTCCAACACTAGACTAGGGTAGACCCCTAAGTCTACTTCTGTTACTGGCTCTACCTTTGGGTAGTCTACCCCTGTTCCTTTCTGCTACCGGCTCCAGCCTTAAGCAGTCTAACCCTTCGATTGATATCTACTGTACTACCAGGTTACATACAACCGGACTTAGTACTACCGGACCCCTGGAAATTAGGGGCACGTACTTGGGTAAGGGGCACAGCGCACGAGCTGAAGCCAAACCCCTCGGATCATAGTCCTCCCTTGAGCACAGCCTTAACAGTGCCAATTCTAAGAAAAATTCACATATGGGATGCCAAGGTAGCAGGCTTTGCATGCAAGCTGGCCCTACTTCTTATTATGTTGTATGTGGCAATGATGTAGGTCTAGGCAAGGTAGTAGTATGAAGACTCCTACACACCCACCAATGGTTTGGAGTCTGCTTTCACCACTGCATGTCATTACCATCATCATCATCCATCTCAGCCAGCAAAGGCCAAAATCCAATTTGTTCATATCTATGATTCAGAAGCTCTTTCCTCTCTCCATTCAGAGAAGTCTCTGCCTTCCTGAAGGTAGCCTCGGCAATTATCGCAGCTTCATCTACACCCTGTGTCGGATGTGGGCTTAACGAAGGTACAGCCAGTAGCCCCACCAAAGAATCTGAGGTGCTAGGTGTATACGAGACAAGTTCCTGTATATAAAATGTAGAACAAATCAATGTTTTCTGCTCCGCAGCTCGTAACAATAAGAGAACGGCTGTTAGATAAGGACGTAACAGGGTCTCAGCCGAATGACCGGAGTTGCTAGGAAGAGGCATTGAGATATACAAGACGCCTAAAATGAATTGAGATACTGCTGAACACGATTGAAAAAATCGACCATACCTTTCCCAGAAGGGGCCGACATTGTACCTGGACCTGCTGTCATAACATGCACAGCAGAAATAGCCGATCCCCCCTCCAACGACTCCGGCGGAAATACGAGAAGCGAAGAATCCGACGCTTCTGACATTCCTGAACCCTCGGTGTCCGATGGCAAAATAATTGGTCCGTCAATAATGGCAATACACCGTGCCATCGCAGATGGCCGCGTGGAGCTGCAGGACGGAATAGTCGGACGGATAATATCCGCTCGAGTGCGAAGGTGTTCTGGTAGAAGAGTAGTCGACGATATAAGGCATCGACAGTGAAGACGGTCAGGGAAATTATCGACCTCGACAGCGAATCGGGGTAGATCAGATGTTAAAATTGGCTCGCCGGGATCGACAGACGCGATACTTGTAACTAATCGTCCCAGAATATAGACACCTCCGCTCACAGCAGCTGCGCGGCAGAAACCTTGCGCAATTTCGCCCGAGCCCCCGTAATAGCCTACGAGAAACGATGAGGACCCATAGCGACCGGATGCCTTCAGGTAAGTGCGGATACGATGTAAAGCGGGAAGAGTCGTCTCCGAAGGAAAATAACAATATCCTAGGGCATAAGTGATGGCGCGAGCGGTTGCTCCACTGAGAAAGAATGTCTTCTGCAAGAAATCGAGCAAGGGTGAATTTTCTTGGCCATGTAGCTCCTCACTATTCTCAAATTCTCCACCGGCAAACATAAGGAAACGCGTCAGCCTCCTCTTCTCTAAGAGACTCATCGCCTTGTTCTGAAAGATGTCGTCCTTGCTCTGTGGGACATCTTTCAATGCGCCACCGTCATAAATGACGACGCGACCGAGAAGCTTGAAAGATCCGTATCGAGAGACGCCGGACGCGATGAGGGAGGAAATGAAAGGGCCTGTTGATGGAATGACCGAAGGAGCCAATGAGACTGAGTACTGTCTTGCATGAGGCGGGACTTCCCCATAATGGGTGACGGAATGGTTTTCCTCCCACTGCGTGAGTTCGTCTAGTGAGAGGGATGCTTCATCTGCACCATAATATGGGTTGGGGTCAATATGTGCGACTTTGAAGCCAGCCTTTGAGAGAGCGCTGATGGGTTCCTACTGAGTACAAAAACATGATGCGCGAGTGTCAATTCTGCTCACGCAGCGGTTATAGACTCAGTCAGACCAGTGCCAAGCACGATAACGTCAAAGTGATTGTCCATTGCGGCAGCGATGGAAGAAACTGATTCAGGTATTGCAAAGCGTCAAGTCCTGAAGCAACCTGCCCTTAATCAGAATGGCTCACGTGCTTATCGAGCCAAAAATTTGGACATTCTACTTTTGCAGATCACCATATCCCTCACTTGTGCGCCATGGCAAAATCAGACAAGAAGGCAGACAAGAAGGCAGGAGATAAGACCAAGGCTGCAAAGCCAGCCGCCGCACCCGCAAAGGCAAAGTCGCTAGCTTCAACCAAGGAGATTTTGGCCAAGGCCGTATGTATTCGTATCAGTAGTCGTCCCCCCTTCTGACCTACATTCATCCCCCATAGAAAGGCCTCAAAGCATCGAACGGAAAGGCTGCTGCTAAACCTATGGAAGATGAATCATCCGATGCGTCCTCAGACTCCTCTTCAGAGGACGAACAACCAAAAAAGACTGTGCTCACTTCGGACTCCGATGAATCACCGGACGAAAAAAAGCCTGCCAGTGCCCCAGCCAGCAAAAAAAGGAAGAGTAAAGTGGAGAATAACAATTCTTCCGATTCTTCGTCGAGCGATGAGAGTTCGTCAGATGAGGCCGGGGACAAGGACGTAGAGATGCAAGATGTTCAACCTGCCAAGGGTAAGTGATCGATGGCGCTGGTCACTCTCGACCTGAATGTCAGCCATATTTTTTTAGACAAAAAGACCAAGGCTGCAAAACCAACCGCCTCACCGGCAAAAGCCAAATTGCCAACATCATCCAAGGACATTTTGGCTAAGGCTGTATGTATTCGCTTTTCAGTTGTTCTGTTCCGACCTTCATTCAACATTCATAGGGTGCACTCAAAGCTAAAGCTCCCGAATCAAGTGACGAGTCCTCGGACTCCTCTTCGGAGGACGAACAACCCAAAAAGACTGCACCTGCACCTACGTCGGACTCCGACGAATCATCGGAAGATGAAAAGCCTGTTAGTGTCCCGACCGTCAAAAAGGGGAAGGGTAAAGTGGGTAGCAGTGATTCTTCCGACGAGAGCTCGTCAGATGAGGAAAATGCTCAGCCTGCCAAGGGTACGTGATTGATCGTGCTGGATTTTCATCAACCTGAACGATCTGCAGGCACCAAGCGCAAAGCAGAAGCAGAACCCTCCGTTCCCCCAAAAAAGGTAAAATTGGCCGATGACGATACAGCTGCTGGCGTATCGACTGAGGAAACGAAAAGTATTTTCGTCGGTCGGCTATCATGGAATGTCGACAACGACTGGCTGGCACAGGAGTTTGCTTCCTGCGGCGAAGTTGTCTCTGCTCAAGTACAAACAGATCGCGCAACCGGCAAGTCTCGCGGTTTTGGCTATGTTCATTTCGCATCCGCAGATGCTGTTGAAAAGGCTCTCGAAATGAACGGCAAGGAGATTGATGGACGACCCGTCAATATTGACAAGAGCACCCCACCGGATAAAAATGCTGTCCGTGAAAATCGGGCAAAGTCATTTGGTGACACGCGGAGTCCAGCATCGAGCGTTCTCTTTGTCGGGAATCTTAGCTTTGGTGTTAACGAAGATCAACTTTGGGAAGTCTTCGGCGAGCACGGTGATGTTAAAAGCGTCCGTGTTCCAACGGATCGTGAGACGGGAAGGCCGAAAGGCTTTGCCTATGTCGAATTTAGCGCTCTCGAGGCCGCGAAGACGGCCCACGGACAGTTACAGGGTTATGAGCTTGATGGTCGCAGCCTTCGCTTGGACTTTTCACAGCCAAGAGACAGCGCTGGAGGTGGAGGTCGGGGTGGAGGTCGTGGAGGGTTCGACAGAGGTCGCGGACGTGGCGGGTTCGGCGGCGGTGACCGTGGACGTGGCGGTTTCGGCGGTGACCGTGGTGGCAGAGGACGCGGACGAGGCGGTGACCGTGGCGGAAGGGGTGGTGGCAGAGGTCGAGGCGGCGCACGCACTGGGGCCGTCGCTCAGTTCGAGGGGTCAAAGATCACTTTCGATTAAGCATTTTGCGATCTTGTTCCAAGCTCATATGTATTGCTGCGCAGCACTACCCCAAAAATGATGACTACGAAGTCGTTGCATATAACTCATATAACTCGTATATACATGTGCACAGTGTCTTATCTCTGCTACTATTAAGAATGGTCGCGTTGAAAATCTATCATACTTCATTAACCGTGTCGAGGTAAAGAAAAACAAGGGATGGTATCTATAAGTAATCTACTTTCGCAAGTCCATGATAACTTCGTATCCGATTAACTGAGATCAACCCATTTTCCCCTCTTGAAATGCCTTCCGATAGGGATTTTGACTCGGAGGTAGCGCACCAGTCTTCTCCAGCCGATCAAATAACACAAACAACTTCTCTGCCTCGTGTTCCTTCTCTTCGTCAGTCATGTCAATGGATTCTGAGGGATGTTCGACGGTGCCAGTAATGGGGTTGATGGGTAAACCTGAAGCAGTGATCGGTGGGCCGCCTGAGGTCGCGCTAGCAGGCGGTGCGCTGACGACGCCTTTGTGGAACAGGAAACCAGCAACATTTCCGTATCCGAAATAACCAGCGAGGGTCGTTGCTAGATTGGATTCGTAAATATGACTGACGGGAGGTGTATATAACATACCATTTGAGTCACACATTGCGTACAACATTTCACCCATAGCGTCCTTCAACCTGGTGTGGTAGACGGAGGCAAGAAGCCTCAAACACCGACCTAAAAGATCTGCCCTCTTTTCCAAAGGATGCGTCCTATCCAAGCTTTCAGGCACTAACCACTGTCTGAGTCTTGTCTTCGCATTGTCGTCACCAAGACAGAACCGTGTAATAAGCAAAACAAGCGGGCACACGATTTCATCCAGGGATGTGTCCCCATCGATCTGGCACAAATCTCGTACTGCAGGATCATCAGGATCTATGTCACCTGGAAGAAAATGCGCAAGGGTCGTGCCCAGAAGTTCATAAGCGCGTGACGCGCAGTCGGCGGCGGGAGGCGAGGCGGAACGTGAAGAGCGAGAGAACGAACGGCGACCAGCTGAAATGACAGATGATATGGCGCGTTCGAAATGCCTGGCCTTTGGTTCTTTAGGCGTTGTCTGGTTGTCACGACTTGAACCAGCCAAAAGAGAGGGGGTGGACTCGGGGGAACTGGGTTGTGTGGTATTCGGATGTGAAGATGGACGAGTACCGAACCATATCGCGCGGGATGATGCGTCGACAGGGATGGTGATTAGCGAATGGATAATGTGAGTCAACGGTGAGGTAAGCGGATTCGGAGAGGAAAGGGGGATCGCCTGAAAAGCACGAACAAGTGGAGGTAGGATGCTGCAGCCATGTGAGATACTAGGATAGATATTACCACGACGATACACTCACCCGTCAAGCCGTGAATTCCAGAAATCACCCATTACTTTTTGGTCATCAAGAGAGGCGGCTAAGGCAGGAGATTGCACCTCAGAAGGCGCCAACTGAAATGTAACTGAGAGTCCGTTACTGCTGAAAAGGATGTGACTGACCTTAGGGTAGTGGACAAGGAGATTAAAGGCAAGCTTCAAGAGATCTGTCATGGCATCGCGCGACATTTTTATTCCAGCTTGCATCGATGTAGTTAAATCATCCAATTTGAGGGCAATGATGTCGATTATTGTTCCATTGGCAGCGCGTTTTGTCTCGACGATGGATTCGATGAAGGAAGCAGATTGATGAGAGGATGCAGTACAGAGGAAAAGGATTCTAGATGAGAGAAAGGTGTTTTCGGGTGTGGTAGATTTCTAGAAAATGGGATTAGATAGATTACTCGCACGATGAGGGGGGTCGGACCTGGAGGAGGTCAACACATATATTTCCTCCATCGATTTCTTGACTCAGTAACCGTGTGCGAGCAGGTTCACTAAGGAGTAGGGTGTTGGCAATACACTTCAAAGCTTCGTTTGATGCGTCAGGAGTTGTTTCGAGTTTTAAAGCAAGTGTCATGAGACATTTAAGGTTTGGAACTGATGCAAGGACTTGGGCACCGTGGGGGATTTTACCAAGGCCCTTTACGGCGGCAAGGGCGGACAAAGCGTCTGCGATATTGAATCAGTATAAAGTGGATAAATCTAATAGAGCGAGTTAACCGGCACGTGTAAAACGGCTGGGAGATTCATCGACTACGACGGTCTGTAGATCGTCAAGGATGAGTTGAATGAGTGCTTTACAGGAAGGGGGATCGATAAGGGGAGCAGCTGAGAAAGAAGTTGGTTGAAGTGAGTAGTAAGAAATAAAGATTTGAACATACCAGCGATTGAATGAAATGTATGTGAAAGAGTAGCTCTTGGTGAGTTAGATGACAAGGAAGAGTACGCTTGAAGAAGCGACATGTTGAAGGTTAAGTATGATATCGTGCTAGTAGTACTAGCTGTTTTATTATCTCAAGCGCCGTTGGCGTCACTAGGCGATCGACCGTTGCGCTTCTTCCCCACAGCCTTCTTCGGATAACTTCGGATCGTAACACTCATAAATATGTACAAATAACATATCCAGCTTTCACAGCGGCCCGCCCTTCCTTAGTACTTAGTACCAACATGCACCCGTCTGTTCGACTGCTAACTCATAAACCACTCATCAGCTTCATCGGAAAGCGTGTATGGCCCGCTGGTGCGTTGTGTAACTCGTTTATATTCATAACATTCAAATGTCTTGACAGCAGCAGGTCCTTCTCACCCTCATCCAGCAGCACCTCCGGAATGGCAAAAGTCCTTTTCTGATGTCACGCAGAAAGCTGCTGCTCCTCACAGCTCATCTCGAGCACCATCTCAGGACCATCCCGTATTCTTGGAATTCTGGGAGGCTCCATCACGCTTCTCCAATCCGACCTCGAGGTACTTGGACCAAGTAGAGATAGATGCCATACTGGTCAGTATTTCCGTGTATGAAATCATTCAGTACTCATAGTCTTGCAGAGTGGGGGAGCTTCTCTGCGATAAAATAGTCATTTCGATAGCCACCGTTTGCCACCCATTCACCGTCAATTTATAATGCCCTTCACTGTTTCAAGTTCCCGCGAGCAAATTATTAATTGTCATGTTATGTGTGCAGCGATGCGTCCTAGTCCTTTTCTGCATACGCTAGCAGATATCTTTCTACCTCAGCCTCATCCATCACGCGCCACTCTCCACGAGTCTTGGGATCCTCGTCCTCAGCAGTCGACACAATTCCAATCTCTATCTCTCCAGCCTTGTAGTCTGTCGCATGAACGGTTGACATCGCTTCTATCGCAATCTAAACAATGTTTAGCTGTCCACGTCAATTTGTGATATAGCATTACTCACCTCGATAACCTCAGCTCGACTGAGCTTCTTGGCGGCAGCCGCGGCATCATCAGCTCCCTTGCCCTTGTCTAGCTTCTTCCACTTCTTTTCCAGGTGGTTCATCGCTTCTTGTTGTTTCTGTCCAGCAGCAGTAGCGTGGAACCCAACAAAGTAGCCTGCCGGGTCCAATTTGAAACATTGTGGCCCGTATTCTGGGTCGATGCCGATTAGGATCATAGCTATAAGGATATTTACTCCATGTCAGTTGCAAACCATGGTGAAAAATAGGTAGCCTCACAGATGCCCAGAGGCCGCATGCCAGCACGTTGTGTGTAGACTTGATTGATGTTTGCCAGTCGTCGTGCCAGAGCATCCGGAGTTATCTCATATCCATACTTGTATCTCCACTGGACTGCCTCTTGCTGAGCACGTACAACTTGAGCACGAGCATCAGCTGCAACTACGTCAGCGCAAGTACGGGCTATTCCACACCGGATTTGCTCACCGACAAGGCCAGTCATGACACACCCAATAGTACGTGTGATGCTGTAGAGATGTGTGACAGTCGATGCATCCAACAGCTTATCCTGATCTGAAGTAAATATGATGATGACAGCATTCCGTAGCGCAACATACTGGGATCTTCTTTTGGGTAATGACTACAGAGGTATCATATCCTCTGACAGACACCGCTGTGTGGCCAGAACCAGAGATAGCTTTGAATGCGTATTCTAAAGGAGAGAGTGCATGAGCACGCGTCACCACGAACATCTCCAATAATCATCAACGCACCGACTTGGTACAGTCGGCCCTCGGGCGAGAAAACAGTAAGATATCTGCCAAATAATTCATGAGCACGCAGACAGCGGAACTGGGGAATACTCGAACCTATCGTATGATGTTCTTGACATGGTTTGGATGTAGGATATGATTGAATCGCAGACACGCGACGCGCAAGTCTCATCACACAAGTCACGGCGTCACGCGGTTATGTCACGCAGTCACCGGCATGTCACGTCACTCATTGATCCGATCTCAGTCATCGCATCCAAAAGTTCTAGTGACGTTGAAGTTGTATATACGAACGCTTTTCTCGTGCTTTGCCCATGAATAACCTGGTACAAACGTCGCTGTAAAGTTCTCTCCTAGCTTCTTGTGCTGAATTCACTGCCATGAAGGAGACGGTACCTTCTGAGGCACCAAAAGTTATGTATGTCCAATCTGCTCCTCCAGTTTCCTTATATTGATTGACGCGAAAGCCCATCAGAAAACAATTACAGTTCAGCTTGCTCAATGCCCAAGACACAGTCAAGATATCTGAGTTCCAGGTCACTCATCGCGACTTATATACGCCCACCGATCGACTTCCCGTCAAAGATGGCGTTTTAGATCGTCGGCTGGTTAATGCCCATACCTTCTTACACACCAGTAAAACTAATTATCATCTCAGGGGACGACAGAGAAGAATGCATTTTGCGAGACATGCGGCCTCAACTCTGTTGATTGTGTAGGCCACTACGCATATATCAAACTGGTGGTCCCAGTATTTCATATCGGTTACTTCAAGCACACGATTGCCATCCTCCAGGCTATATGCAAGGTAAGCTAGTTCAAATTTCGTCCCTTCCCAACTTTATAACGTGATAAAAGACCTGCGCTCGTCTGCTACTGGAGGAACCAGAACGGCGAATGTATCTCAAACGTTTCCGTCGACCAGGTCTCGAAAATATACACCGGCAGGCATTATGCAAACAGGTGAACACAATGGCAAGAAAGGTCGTGTACTGCCCGTACTGCTCAGCAACGAACGGCGCTGTCAAAAAAGCAGGAGTGCTGAAGATTATCCATGATAAGTTCCGCGCGAAGAAGACGGCAGACGAGATGGAGAAATGGAAGCGTACATTTGCTCCAGCGGTAGAAGCGCAGAAGGAACTTGGAATGTACTTGAACAAGGCGGTCCATGAAGATCTAAACCCACTCAAAAGTCTCGATCTCTTCAAGAGGATATCCGATGAGGTTTCATCTATGCATTGCTTCATGCGTTCACAGGGCTAATATCTACCCTTAGGACTGCGAATTACTTGGCTTACGTCCCGAATTTGGTCGTCCAGAAGAGTATATCTGGCAATACATATCCGTTCCACCGGTTTGCATCAGACCATCTGTTGCTCAGGATGGAGCTTCCAACGAAGATGACCTCACTGTCAAACTCACGGAGATCGTTTTCACCAATGCTCTCATAAAGCAGGGTCTTACTAAAGGAGCACCCACTGCACAATTCATGGTACGTGATGAGTATCCATGACGCTTGATATTACTCAACCCACGCTCAGGAACACTGGGAGTTCCTTCAGCTTTCAGTCGCTATGTATATCAACTCCGAGCTTCCTGGCGTACCCTCACAAGCCGGTCAAAAGCCAATGAGGGGCTTCGTTCAGCGCCTGAAGGGCAAACAGGGTCGATTTCGTGGTAATTTGTCAGGGAAACGCGTCGACTTCTCTGGTCGAACCGTGATCTCCCCTGACCCGAACCTGCGTATCGACGAAGTAGCGGTCCCAGAGCGTGTCGCAAAGATATTGACATACCCAGAACGTGTGACGTCCCACAATATCGAAGGTCTCATTCAAGCGGTTCGCAATGGGTGTGATGTCCACCCTGGCGCTAACTACGTGACAGCAGGCAGCAGCGGCTTCAAGAAGTTCTTAAAGTTCGGCAACCGCAACGCGGTTGCTGACAGTTTGAGAATCGGGGACGTCGTCGAGAGGCATATCATTAATGGTGATATCGTCCTGTTCAACCGGCAACCCAGTCTGCACAAGGTCTTTGGTTCTGCAGAAGCTTAAAACCTTTACTGACGCGCTACCCTTCAGCTATCGATCATGTGTCACAGGGTCAGGGTTCGTCCTTGGCGCTCCTTCCGTCTAAACGAATGTGTTTGCGGCCCCTACAACGCCGACTTTGATGGCGATGAAATGAATCTTCGTCAGTTTTTCCATCATGATGACTGATGCTCGAACCTAATCTTCTCTCGTGTAGATGTCCCTCAGACAGAGGAAGCAAGAACAGAAGCGCTCGAGCTCATGAGTGTGAAACATAATCTAGTCACCCCTCGAAACGGAGAACCTGTAATCGCCGCCATCCAAGATTTCATCACGGCTTCCTACTTGATTTCTCGTAAAGATACCTTTTTCGACCGTCGCCAGTTCACGCAGATATGTTGCTACTTTGCCGATGCCGACTTACAGATTGACATACCTCCGCCGACGATCTGGAAACCTATACGACTATGGACAGGCAAGCAGATTTTCAACGTTCTCATGCGTCCTAACAAGCAATCCAACGTATTTGTGAACGTTGAATGCAAGTGCAATAAACCGGAAAAGCTAAAACCTGAACATTACCCCTCTATCAAAGACCCAGCCCCTGATCTGTCTCCGAACGATGCCTGGCTTGTCATCGTCAACAGCGAAGTTATGTGTGGTGTCATGGATAAAGCCATCGTCGGCAGCGGGAAGAAGAAGTCTATATTCGGAATAATCATGAGGGACTACGGTCCACATGAGGCTGCCGCCGCAATGAACCGTGTAGCAAAACTGTGTGCTCGTTGGTTGGGTGCGTCACATCGTCAATTTAGCACATTTCTCAATTTAATTTCAATTCAGCCAATTTCGGTTTCTCTCTCGGAATCAACGACGTCATTCCAGGGCCCATCCTGGCAGCAAAGAAAAACCAGATGGTTGAGGCTGCCTACGCTGAATGTACAACCCTCATTACGCAAGCAAAGAAGGGGAAACTGGAGAATAAACCTGGATGCGACCAAGAACAAACGCTTGAAGCAATGATATCTGGAATCCTCTCAAGAGTTCGGGACAAGGTTGGAGACATCTGTATGCAGGAGTTGAGTCGACATAATGCACT